>JBBPTS010000058.1:0-54572 GCA_038094235.1 Fistulinella staudtii | reverse complement strand
CGGTTGCCGCATTCTGTGCCAATTTTCCTACAGGAGTCCCAGCGGATTCGTACTAACAGACTACTTTGGCTTCGCAGGTCAAGGACTATGAAAGTAGCCAGCGATCTGGGAAGCATCGTGCAACCTCAGACCCGACCTATGAGTCACAGATTCAAGCATTGCAAGTGGTCTTTATGAGTCAGTTTCTGCAACTGTGAAAGCCTGATCTGAAAACTAAAATTAAGGATTATCTCAGCGATACCTCGCACACAGATGTTGCCGGAAGCCTGCTACTCTAGCCGGTAGGGAAAACCCATGTGCGACATTCAGATTTACTCACACTGACTCCGAAACTAGCATATCTCCAAGTCTCGTGATTTCGACTCCAATGCCGAACTGAGTTTGATTTCAAAAAAAAAAGAAAAGTGTGATGAAGTGTGACCCAACGTGACAAAATGTGACCACCAAGTGCCTAAAAGCGTTGATTAAGTGCTCAATGAGCCGAGTGTAAAAAGGTGTCCCGATTCGATTACGGTTTGGCGGGCCCTTGCGAAAGCCTGAAGGTTTTCAAACCAGTTTTACTGACTTTCTTTTGGTTTAGCGTGGTTCTTTCCCCTTTGAGACAGATTCATCTGGTTTTCGAACTGCAACCAGGCCATCGGGGCTGCACTTGTTGGCCATAAACTACCAATCCAACTCAGAGTAATAATAGATCAACACACATTTTATCAGACGAAAGAAAGTACAGAGTGGATCTATGGAGTAACTAGCAGTTGATCACACTGCATAACTCCCCTAAGCAGCTGGTTAGTTGTTTCATTTCAGCCGTTTTGCAGATGCTATCTGCAAGAGCATTGGTTTACGTTACATTTGTGAAGGCTGTTGCGAAGCTACGTGAGGGCTTGGCAAGGGAAACACTCAACTGTGATTGGACCGGGCACCTTCGTACGCTCGGCGACTCCAAATGAGACTCCACCATTTCAGCACCAAAATGGCCACTGGTGCCACCCGGGAGGCTGCTTGGTTCCGCTCTGGTTTTATCCAATAGATATCCTAACGTAAGTTATCCTGCTATAAATTCACGTATGCTAAATTTTGTTCGTGGTTGATAGGCATGCTTCCCTCTACCATAACTCCTCCCCCAAGCGTACTTATGGTTACCTGCGCCGAGTACGGCCAGGCCAACGTGATTCTTGCTACTGCCTTTGAACTTGCCCTCACAGGCGCGAACGTCTGCATTGCGTCATTTGCGCCCCTCCGGGCTCGAGTAACACGTCTTCAAGAACTCATCGCCCGGAATACCCGTCCGGAGGACGGTAAAGTGACTGGTTCTGTCTCCTTTCATGAATGCAGCTTCACGCCGTACTGGGATGCCATCGGGAAGTATGGTATGAACGATGTCACCCTCCCACATCCTCCTGGTACATTGGGTGCATCTGCATCTTACCGATCAGTCATCATTGCGGCTTTTCCCTGGAATTTGGAGGAGAACGTTGCGATTATCAAGAGTATAAAAGACATGATTGCAACAATGAAGCCAGATATGGTCGTGGTGGACTCATTAATTCCGTCCGCCAGGGACGCCTGCAGGGTTGTTGGTCAGCCGTTTATGGTTTTATCCCCAAATTCAATCTTGGATGTCATACTGTCTTTGCAACCCAGTCTGTCCATGTCTTGGACATATCCCGCGTGCGTGGCGATTCGCTCCTTTGACTTGTTCAGACCAACTAATGGATATTTATTTCCAGCATATCATCGGGATTTCCATTCCCTCTCAAATGGTGGCAGGTGCCCCTCAACATGTATCTCAACTTCCGAGTTTTGATTGAATTGATGGCGTCGAAGAATTTCAAACAGGCTAAATCTATGCGTAGATCTTTGGGAATCGAACAAGAGCATGGCCAAAATGTGTCTCGCAAAACTTCATATATCTGTCCCGCACTCCCCGAAACGGACTTTCCCTTCCCCTCGATTCCTGAACAACTGATTCTAGTTGGACCCGTCGTCATGCCCTTTGACCCCTTGGAGAAAAGCGATCCGACGTTGAAGAGGTGGTTGGACAACGGACCTACCGTGATGATTAATCTAGGGTCGCACGCCGTTTCCGACCAGAAGCTCGTGAGAGAGATGGCTGGTGCATTGCGTATACTGGTGGACCACCATGACCGACAGAGCATTGATCGGATCCAGGTACTGTGGAAGGCGAAGGCAGGTGGAGACGTCGGAGAAGTGATCGACGCCATCATTGGGCATGAAATCAAAGAAGGGAGGGTAAAGGTCGTGGCTTGGCTGGACGCGGAGCCGGTCTCGATACTGCAACATCCGAACGTCATATGCACGGTCCATCACGGAGGCGCGAATTCGTTTTTCGAAGGTGTCTGGTGAGTGTGTTCACTCGCAGGGGTGCACTGAATTCAGCGTGTTTGGACATGTAGGTCTGGTGTGCCACAGGTTATTCTCCCAGTCTGGTTTGATACGTACGACTATGCAAACCGCGCAGAATTCTTGAACATTGGTATTTTCGGGAACAAGAAGTGCGCGCCGGGTGCGAGGGCACATGAATTTGGTCAGGCGTTGGTGAGGGTGACTGGAAATACGGAAGAAGCGATGAAGTTCAGATCGGCAGCAAAACGTCTGCAGGACGTCTGCCGAACAAAGGGGAACGGACGGGAACTTTCATGCGCAGCTATCTTGAAGGAGATACACTTAACATGTTGAAGAGCACGCCCTTTCCATTAGCTTTGTGGTCATCGAAATTAGATCCACAGTGGTCATCCGTGTCATTGACATCTTGTACCTCGTTGCTTAAAAAACGGCCTAAGTATGCTATGTAGGCTCATCTGCAAAACCGGCCGAAAAAAGAGCTACTTCATGTACCGCTGGGCCATAACAAAAAACTCTAGCATGAAACAAAGGAGCTGCATTACGTTTTGAGCATCAGCCAGCTCAGCTCCGTACTACGTTACGTGCCAAGCACAGTTGTAAATATAGGAGAGTTCACAATGAATAGTTTCGTCATTGGGAGTGGAGTGGGAGTTCTGTCAAGGTTGCTGACATGCGTCGTGGAAGTGGAGTGGGATTTCTGACAAGGTTGCGGACATGTGTCGTCACGGTGGCCGGAGACTTCGAGTCGCGATACTTGGATTCAAATGCTTGCCTCTTCAAAATATTTGATACCCCGTGCGGGCTACGTACTGTTTTGCATGTCACGGGGGCGAACAGTGAAGAGAATCAGGTTATGGTTTGCTTATCATTCAATTTGTATGGAGGTCCAAGTGATGAATGCGCGCGCACGAATGAGGGGAGCGCGTACAAATGGACGGTAGCGCACACAAATCGAGTGAGCATGCGATCGTGCGCTCACTCGATTTGTGTGCGCTACCCGTTCATTTGTGCGCCCACATTTTGCGTCACTTGGACTTCCATATACAAAACCGGAAAGCGGTCATTTTAATGTAAGAGCGATGATACATAAACACCGGGAATGGTATACACAGTGATCGACGCGCCAAACACGAGCCAAAAGAAGAAAAAGGAGGTGTTGACTAACCAAAACATGGCCTCGGATCGGGTTGGGTGTCCCCTCATTAGACATGAGGGAGTTTCAAGCGTCGTTCGATCTGTTTGTGTACTGACAGTGGCTAGGAGAGACGAGATGGCTAGCCTGCTATAGAAAGCTTAGGAATCCAAACATGAACTTGCCAACGTGGTCATCAGAATACACATGCAGTCAGCATCACACTCAATCTTTGAACTAACCTGGTTCATCGAAAATGCATAAAGTCACGGTTGATTTAAATTTCGATGGTTACAATGGATCGTTGGTTGCGATGAGACTCACTATGACGTCGAGTTTGCCATCGAGCCAGACTTCTCACGCATTACATAAGGCTAAGGAACCCAAAAAGAGCAATGGGCAGCTTCAGAGGTCCACTTGATGCGGTACCGTCGCACAGCAGATAATGAACAAGCCTACAGGAACGAACAGCTCAACCTGTTTGAATAACTGGCCTGTAAAGTTTGCAACAGGAATTAGGGACTGGCGCCCTTGGTAATCATTCTTGCGACTCGACATCAGGCACTGCACCGACAATCGGTGGTAGGTACCACCCCGAGCAACACACCAGATTACCCACACGGCCACCATCCCACTCAGGACTTGAATGTCGGTGTTCATACCGCTATTCCAGAGGTGAATGCGCATTGCATTAACTTGCCGCCACTACGATCCTGATCCGGTCTCCAAGTGGATAGCAATCTGGTAAGCCTATGAGAGGTATCTCATGCTCCACAAAGTCCGATGCTGATGTCGAGCCGGGCGACTTACCCGAATGAAGGTTGTAACTTCATTATCACTCCCGGTGCCATTGGCCTCGGCTACCCGTGAGCAAGTAACAATATCTGTTACGGGGGTGCTCAGTATCGTTCGTCTGGCTTCCAAAACGCGTCAGATCATCTTTTGCGCCATGCTAGCTACGAGGGCCCAGCGTCAATGGCCCTTGTAATGGAACCTGTCGGTCCGGTTCGAGCTGTCTTGTATACTTCTGTGGCCGCCACTGATGCCACCGGATTCAAGATTCCCGATTCTCACTGGACATCCACATCGCCAGCAACTGTCCCGCTGATAAGCTGTTACTGGCCGCATTGCCATACCAATTTCACACCGTCGATATATCCATATGCTCATTTCTCACCGTCTGATGCACGGATGCTGTAAGGTGGGTCTTCAGGTTTAAAAGTCTTGTCGTGCTTGAAATCTTTCAACAGCCCTACTTCTCTCTGCCATGTCTCAGCTCCCCAATGTGCTCATGTTTACCTGCGCCGAATATGGCCAGGCCAACATACATCTCGCGACCGCATTCGAACTTGCCCTGGCTGGCGTGAATGCTCACATCGCATCATTTGCACCCCTTCGATCTCGTATTACTCGTCTTCAAGAACTTGTCAACCGCCATGCCTCGACGGTAGAGGAGAAATCCACGGTCCGGGGTTCCGTTTCCTTTGTTGAATGTAGCTTCACGCCCTACTGGGATGCGATCGAGAAGCATGGCATCAACGATGTCACTCTCACACATCCTCATGGTGTCTTTGGCGCATCAGAATCGTATATGATGCTGGATGCTGCCCGCTTTCCGTGGAGTGCGGCGGAGTATGTCGAAGCTGTCAAGAACATCAAGGAGATCATTGCAACGATCAAACCAAAGGTGGTGGCGATCGATCCAGTGTTTGTTCCCGCTATGGATGCCTGCAAAGTAATGGACCAAAAGTCCATGATTCTAATGCCAAACTCGATCAAAGAAGTCGTGATGGCACTCCACCCTAGCCTATCGATGCTCTGGAAATATCCCGTGTCCGTGGGGTTCACCTGTCTCCATTTTAGATTGGCTGACGTCTGTTTACATAGTATGTCGTCGGGATTTCCGTACCCTCTCAAGTGGTGGCAAGTTCCCCTTAATATCTATCTCAGTGCTCGACTCTTGACGCACTTCATGATCTCGTCGCAAATGAGACAGGTGCAGAGTGCGCGCAAATCTCTGGGAATCGATGCGATGCACGGGCAAGGTGTAGCTGCTGGTATATCCTACGTCTGTGCCGGACTCCCCGAACTCGACTACCCCTTTGCCTCGATCCCTGGACAATTGACTCCATGTGGACCCATCGTCATGCCCTTTGATCCCTTGGAGAGGAGCGATCCAGCGCTGTTGAGGTGGTTGAACAATGGGCCTACCGTGATGATCAATCTCGGATCTCACGTGATCTCTGACGAAAAAGTCGCGAGAGAGATGGCTGGCGCGCTCCGCATACTGCTCGACCACCACGAGCGAAAAGGGACCAGCCAGATCCAGGTTCTCTGGAAGGTCCGGGCAGGCGGCGATGTACGGCAAGCGATCGACGACATTATCGGAAAAGAGACCGAAGAGGGGAGGGTCAAAGTCGTGGCCTGGGTGGACGCAGAACCAGGCTCCATACTCCAACATCCCAACTTGATCTGTACAGTTCACCACGGAGGTGCCAACTCGTTTTTCGAGGGTGTTTGGTGAGTCTTTTTTTTTTTATTCAGCTTGGTCGACGTGTCCGATCTGAACGATGATGAACAGGTCTGGCGTGCCACACGTTGTCCTCCCGATCTGGTTTGACACATACGACTATGCAAACCGCGCCGAATTCTTGGAGATTGGTGTGTTTGGGAACAAAAGCTGTGCACCCGGTGCGCGGGCAGAGGAATTTGGTCAGGCACTCGTGAGAGTGACTGGAAATACCGATGAGGCAAGAAAGTTCAGAACCTCGGCAAAACGGTTACAGGAGGTGTGCAGGGCAAAGGGGAACGGACGGGAACTAGCGTGCAAGGCTATTATGAGAGAGATGGGGATATCATGTTGAGAGGCTCGAACCGTCCCCGAAGTAATGACCGAGGGAGAATATTGGCATATTTATCATTGATTTTTATTTCCATGCATTACCTCATACATTAGAATGTAAATCTCGCAATATTTAGGTGAAGGGTACGAAATCAACGGCAATAGTTGGTGATTAAATATAAAGTATATGGCTGAGCTTGTCGCTTGGGTTCCGAATGGGCGACTGACGAGTACACTACCAATCAGCTCGCACAGATGACATGGGCTGCTTTAGACTATCAATGGGTGAGTTAGGCGCTCACACGCGGCTTGCTAGACTGGTGAGTGGTTTCCCTAAAAGTTTGGTCATCCGTCATGGTCTCATGGTGATGAATTATTTCTGTTGTGTGAGACACTCCAGGTCGTATGATTCGACCGAAGGAAAATGGCAGTTCTGCGGTACGAGATTTGGTGTGGGTGGAAATGTCGTTTAAATGTCTCCATTATTTGAAGAGGTAAAACGTGTGACACCTCGAGATGGTGACAAGGCACGGGCGCATCACCATTCGCCGCCTTTTTTGCGAGCGTCCTCACGATAACTATCGTCTTTCCATCCCAGGTGCGAGTGACTGTTCCATATCGCAAGTTCCGTCCGCGCCTGAGTCGATACGCTCATCGCCCCATGAATAGGACAACCTGGCATGTACCCAAACCCGGACATATGCGGACCTTTCTGCGCCGAGACGACCAAAGGGGATCATCTTTGATCGCGGATGATGGTCGTCCGACATGGACGTGGGACGATGGCTGGAAGCGCTTTGGGTACATGACAACTTGACAAGGACCGGGAAGATCACCGTAGGTTCATCATTGCTATATATACGCCACTTGAAACTGTAGGACATTCGTGTTTGCGCCCTCCCGCCCACGCCTGTGGTTATCCCGGTACCTATACGTGGCACCGTGACAGGATAGTGTGCACTGCCAAACCCGCCAGGACTCACGCCGATGCCGCCTCCGTCCGTGTCTAAATCCGTATCACATGATACGCTCAGCTGTAGACTCAACTTACTGGGATAGATTGGGAGAGAGGCGAAAGGCTCGATGTCATGTCTGAAGATCAATCAAGATGTATGTCAACAAACCCCACGAGATGCTTGAAAGACAGGTCCCACCAGGGCGTACCATGAGTACGACACGGCGAACGTGGTAAGGATTCTGCTGCGATGCCAGACTCGTTTGTATGATGGCGTTGTGATGAAGCCCAACTTTTGGCATGTTAAACGCGCATACGCTGACAATTTAAAGAGCCGACTGGTTCGTACTAGCAAGACATACTCGCACGAGTGCACCTGCTCCGCATCTCATCAGAGTATCTCGTATCAACAACATCGGGGCGAGAGATCGTTAGCCCAAGTGTGGAGGTTGATAGTTACGACTTTTGTCCAACTAAAATTTCGTTATAAAAAGTTTATGATTGAAATATTGACTCTCGTCCCACTTGAACGGAACTCGATATGGCCCTATGTTCCCGGATATACAATCCAGGAATCATCATTATATTGACACCTGTAATGTCACCGTAGCATCGAGCGTGAAACCGGCTGTTAGAGATCCGGTGGCGAGGGGAAAACCATGCTAAATGGGGCTGATCTAGACGGATAAAATTATAGATAACACAGGACGTGAAAAAAACTCACTCGGAGTGTGTGAGGTGGCGGAATAGAATGAATTATCACGAATGGCTGTTCAAAGGCACAGTGGATTATATATATCCTTTCTCTGGTATAGATGCTACGAATCCGCCAGAAGTGGAGAAAGAAATAACCTGAGTGTATTCCGATGATCGAGGTTGTCCCATGAGATCATCATATGCCGTGCACAAAAATCAAACCGTTTGATCATTCAGTGACGCGCTCGCAAGAACAGAACCATTGAGAGAGATGTTATTCCTCTAGAATAAGCTGTCTAATGTCTGACTTGCTCTCCCGTAGTAGTATTCTGGCGGTGTTTTGAGAGGCGGACTGCTATCACATATCCATGACGAGGCTCTGAAGTAATTGTGGTTGGTAAGGATGCTCACCAAGTCAACAGGTGAGTAGCATCACAAGCAGCACAGGCCAGTTTGGCCCTGTCTGGAGAGAAAGATATAGACCAAATATGGCCGTCGATGTTTCCGGAATTTCCAATCAATGTGCCCTGTATGGCGTAGAGTCGGTTATCGAACGAGATAGCAACCAGTGAACTGTGGTCCCGAGTGAGCCTACTCTTGTATACCTTCCCATGATCGAACGCCCTGGCCAGACTTTGATGTTTCCAGGGATGTCACTCTTGCCGTCCAGAATCACCGCAAGGCCTCTTAGCTTGTCTTCGTATGTCAATGTCGCCCCTTCCTGCTGCCCAGTATCCAAACTTCACACATTGACTCCACGTATGGAGTCAGTGACAAGCCGTTCTTCAGAGCGAGTACTATGGTATAGTCTTCTCGTTCGATAACCAGGGGTGGTCAAGAATGGCCATCTCCAGATTCTGATGGCGCGTTGCCTGACATGGTAAGGCGATGGCAACCACTCATAAGTTGGCTTTCGAGGTGTGTGGCAAAGAGGCAAAGGAAAAGACAATACTGCAAATGTGGTACAGACCATGATGACTTGGTCATCTGACACAAGGAGGCTGCCATCATGGAATCCTTGTCTCAAACGTCTCGTGCCAAAGAGGTCATAACAATATATCCTCAAACATGGTCAGCGAGATCCCAAAGGAGGTGTCGTGCTTGCGATCATTCCTGCCTAATCACACTGTCTTACCGTGGCATCAGGGTGATGTTACTTGGGTTGGCGCTAGTGGCGGTCTTTTTCATTGGGGATGAATCTGTAGCAGTACGGACGGATACTTTTTCGCTGGTCTTTTACCTTCTTTTTCCTTCGTTCACCGGAACATGTTTCGCTAAATGGATCAGAGTGAAATAGACCGTGTGGACGGAGGAAGAGCACATGGGACCAGAGTAGCCATCGCGCAAAAGGAGGAAAATGACAACGATGAGAGTGAAAGGGGGAACGAGCAAAAGTCTTGCAGTCGCAAAGCACGGTTGGCACATCGCGCAAGTCCGTGTACCCGCGGGGACACGCCAGAACGATTGCTCCGTGGTAAATAGGTGGGGCAGTGAGGTACATATCCCTGGTAAGTTACTTTGTTTGACCATGGCCTACCCCGAATTGAACAAGAGGGATACGGATTTCTTTTTTAAATATGGGATTGGCGGACCAGGGTGGCTAGCAGAGGGTGACAGTGCGAGCTAGCAAAGATCAAAAGTTTGAACGACGACTACAACGCTAATAAATCACATTCCTTTTCGAGTCACAAACTTGCCAACGAGCAACTCCGGGGGAGGGACGCTTGTTCGGTAGCCCAACTTTAAATACTAGATGTTATTCCTGCGTCTTAAAGACATGTCATGCAAAACGAGTTGCATTCTTTCAAGATGACAATCCCGCATCCCATTCGTCACACCAAATCCCCCATCAGGCACGTATCCATCAAGTCCAACACCCGCCTCGCCAACCCCGCCGCATCCTTGTCGTCCTCCGGGTTGATCTGATGGCTCACTCCCGTTCCAGCACCCCCCGCACTCCCCAACCCGCCCGGACTCACACTCACCCCGCCCCCACCCGCGCTTGCACTCCCGCCTCCCGTCCATTCACACAAGTGACGCAACGTTGACACGAACCCCGCCTCGACCAACTCGTGTCGTCGTCGCGGGTTGCAGATGAGGAGATTTAGCACGCAGGAGACGAGCGGGGACCGGACGCCCGAGGTGCCGTCTGCCATGCAGTCGTGCAACAGGCTCAGGATGGGCGGATGCGTGAATATAAAGTCTTGTTGGGTACGCGTGCCGTTGGAGAGGTTTCCGAGAAAGTAGGCGGTCTAACAGACATGGTGTGAAGAGCGATGGGGAGAATAAAAGGTATGTACCTCGTGCGTCACGAGTTCGTTGTTCGACTCGAGTCCGGCAGAGATGCAGCTCGCCACAACATCCTCTCCCAACGAATTGAAGATGAGAAAGATGCCCTCTTCGTCCTCGGCGAGGTTCCGGAGGATGCAAAAGGCTTGTTCTTGGATTTGAGGATCAAGGTCGTGCACAAGCCTATCAAGAAAAATGCATCAAAGGTTAGAAAGGTCATCTCCACACGAGAGTCGGTGCAGCGTACTCGGACAGACGTGGCCATCCAAGGTGCGACATGACCATCTTTTTCGTGTCGAGGTTGCTTTTGCAGATCAAGTTCTTCATCGCCCAAAGGACGCTCACCCGGATCTCTTGATCTTCAATTTTCGAGAGCTTCGTCAATCGTGGAAGTAACCCATCCGCGAGCATGACCTCGTTGGATATCTTCCTAAACATATGCCTATATACAGTTGAGAGCGATACTTACTGGTCTTAGGGGCGAAAAATCGTTGACAAGATTGCACACCACAGCCAGAGCGGCAGAAATGACGCGTAAATCTTCGTCCTCCTTTTTGAATACTTGATACAGTGCCAGTCCAGCACCGCTGTCAGTGAGATTCGTTCGTATGATGGCTGCATCGCGACTGAGTGCACGAATGCACTGACAAGCCGCCACACGCACACCGACGCTCTTGTGTGCGAGACATGTTCGGAAGAGGGGAATCAACTGGATGCTGTCGGCGACATCCCGTTTGATGACTCTGTCGAACAGGGAAATGGAGGCTATTGTCATGAGTGCCGCCTGTACAACAAACCATAAAGTGCAGATAAGTAAGTAGAGTGAACACGCAAACCTCTCGAAGAGTGGTTCTACTCTCAGATTCATCAATGTCCCAGTTTGAAACCTTATCAACCGGGGTGATAGATTTGACAAGCGCAGCGACGCTTGCTAGGGCGCCACGATCGTATACTTCCAAACAGATGTCCTTTTCATCTCTGACAAGCAACGCTATCGAAACGCCTTGAGCGCGCTCCTAGATAACGCGAAAAGAGGAACAAACAAAGGACATGACACGCTTTGGTTTGATTTTGGGGCGGCTCCGAGGGCGAAAGGAGAATTCGATTGAGAACCTGGATAACCGTAAGTGCAGCTGCATGATCCACCATACCTGGGTGGTTGTTTGCCTGTGCACGAATTATATTTGTGACGCTATTCAACGATCGTGAGAAAACCAAGGCTATCCGTCTCAAGAAACGTACCATAGTGATGCAGCCAGTTGAACGTCGACAACCCGACTCTTTGTCAGGGATGAGATCAAAGAAAGAGGAGGGGCGGCTGCATGCAAAATGACTACCGGGCGTTTGTATGCGGTGGGTATGCTTACCACCGTCGGTAGACACCTTCGCCAGGGCGATCGCTACAGGTGGATTATCCAGTGCCAGGGCAGCCAGGGCAGATAATGCGGCATCCTGCGCCTATGTGCATCGTCAGAATGACAGCCAGGACTACCTATAAACCGCATGCGCGTGCCTTTGGATCCTTCTTGTGTATCATGGCAATCAGAGTTCGGATCGCCCAGGCACCATGTCTGGTCGTGACGTGCACCACACCCGGTCTTTCCCAACCACGCCGCGTTTTGACCTCTCGCTGGCGTTCCGAACGTGGGAGCCATTCAATGACCGCGGTTCGGTGAGCCTCGGTGCGAACTGCAGCGCCGATGAGCTGCGCAACAGCAACTGAGGCTTGTGGCGACACATCGGCCAACAGAGGCAGAAAGACGTCTAAATAGTCAAACTGGCCACGCATACATGATCTGCGTGTCTGCGGTCTGCACGTGACACGTACCTCGAAGAGAGAGTTGAGCGCCACTTTGGCCTCGGATCTAAACTGAACAGAATACACTCTGATTGGACCGAGGGTGGGGCCAGCGACTTCGACGATGGCACTGGCAAGCACACGCAAGGCACGGGCGAGTGCTGCCTTGAGGGGGACGAGCACGAGCACTTGGGAGGTGGACATGGCTCGGAGGACCGCGTGGAGTGCATTGGCGCGGAGCAAGCTGGCGAGCGCCGCCTCAGAGCCTGCTGGAGCGATGAGAGGGGCGTGGGTAGGATGAGACCACGCACCATAAGAGATGGATGAGATGACGTGCGCTGCCTCGACACGAATGTCGTCTTGGGATCCCTGCGGCTCTCCGGTGCTCGGCGGATGGTTGAGGCAGTCGACGAGGCTTGCGTTCGGGGTGAACGGGCGACACTGTGGACAGCGATGGGAACGCACGAGTGGATGAATGCGGTATCGCGAGCAAGTATGAGCTTTGCGGATGGGTTTCCGATGACGGTGTTCTTGAGTTGCTTGAGCGATGCCGTGGTAATGTGTCTGACCGTCATCGCCGGCGTTGATGCAATGTGCGATCGCTACGGCCAAAGGGAGTAGTATCGGGTCGGACTTCGGCTTATCCACGTGGATTTATTCCCACGCAACAACATCATGTTCGGAACGCCCTCGTCGGATATCGGAAGGGAAGGGGGAAGCTTTTTCTTCAGGGCCTTTCCCCACCCACGACCCCGACAGCCGTTATGGCAAGCGGAATGGACCATGCCGACAGCCTGCGCGCTGCTACCCAAGGCTTCGACCTCCTCTTTGCAAACGACCTCGTCGGCGCTGTCGACGTGTTTGGCGCCGACGGACATGCCGATTCCCCATTCCATCTCATGGGCCTTGGCGTGTGCGCGTTTCTCAAGGCGGCATTGGGTATGGAGGTATGTGCTTCCGCCATCACGAATGCCCCCGTCTCATCCTTTTGTTGCTAGCCCGAACTCATCGAAGACGCTGCACGATGTCTCGAGTCCTCTCAGGCTGGGGCCAAGAGAAATATCAAAGTGGCGAAATCGTGCGCGCCATCCCATCGGTTCACTCCTGGTATCGAATGGGAGGTGTTACACACCGACGCGGTTCTTTTACTCGGGTTGACGCATGCATTGAGGTGCGCCGCTTCCGCAGCTGTCACCTGTCACCTCTTTATTGACTACGTCTAGCGAGTCGTACAAGGGCTACTTGCAATGTCTGTCAGTGATTTGTTATTCTTTGCACTTGCTGTGTTGCTGAAACACTCGCAGGTACGATCTCAACAGGCAAGTCAATTTTCATAGCTTCCTCCACTTCACTGCGCATTGATATGTACACACCAGCGCACACTCGAAATTCACCAAGTATATCATCTTGTGCTTGTCACGCGCCCTCGTTGACGTATTGTTGTCTAGATTGTTCAAGACCTTATACCCAAATGGACTAGATGAATACGCTACCCCAGGGCATACCCCTACACCGTCTCGCAAAGTGTCGGTTCAGAGTGTCCCATTAGCCGTGGCACCACAGACACGACCCTCAGGGTTCCTTGCACGATTGGGGCTCACGTCTGTAACACCCGTGGCCTCTGTGTTGGGCACCAAAAACATACACCCAAATGGTCCAGTGGAAGAGCTCATTTTGTCAGGTGTTGCATTTGGTGAGTTGCCGATCATTGACATACCTTGCCTCTCGTGTTCATTACTCAACGTATTCATCGAGGCTACGGGCTGTTTAATCTCGTGCTTTCTCTCCTCCCTTCCAGGGTCAGGTAAGGGGTGCATGCTAAAGCGATGTTCTTGACGTCATTGCTTCTTAATAGAACTGTCGTAGGCTTTTTCGGCTACAACCATGACCGCCAACTCGCCCTCAGGGCCCTTGCCGTCTCTGCCGCCAGATCGGACGTACATTCCGTCTTTGCGGGGTGCGTGTTTTTCATTTTACTCTGCCGGACTTCGTATCTAAACATGCCTGTTCCAGACTGGTATTGATGACGTATTATGGTGTCATTTTGCTCATGACGGGATACCAAGCGGATGAAGAACACATTGTGAGGCAGTACAAGGGGATTGTGAATAGGTACACTTTTTTCATGGTCGTGTCGCTCTTCTCAATGTGTCTGGTAGAGTTTCAGAAAGGTATCCAAAGGGCACTTTGTGGATCCTGAACAAAGTAAGCATCGTCTTTGCGTCAAAGGGTTGAAAACGACTGATGGCTCTCCCGCTAGGCCAAAATCCAGCGCATGACCAAGGATGCCGCAGGTGCAATCAAAACGCTCAAAGAGGGTCTAGCGCCCGATAGGCCGCAAACCTTTCCTCAGGCAGATGCACTGGTGCGATATTTCTCCCATCATTTCCAAAGAAAACAGCTCACCACGAGTTGCGTCACAGCTCGCCTTTGAGCTTGCTTGGACACTACTTGGGTTCAGACGATACGAAGAATGTGCCGAGGTGTTTTTGGAGCTGGTGAAAATGAATAGTTGGTCAGCTGCTTTACGCTCAGTTGGCATTAGTCTGAGTGTTCATTGTGTCAACGCTTGCTAGGAGTCACGCGACGTACCTGTTCATCGCTGCAGGTCAGTTTTATTACATAGGGCAAGGACTGACGGATTAATTTCTGCTTAGGGTGCTATGTGTCGTGCGGCAAGTTGGACAAGGCACAGGGCCTACTCAACAAGATTCCGCAGATCATCAACACTCGACAGAAGATGATGCCCACGGAGGTGTTCATCAAAAAGAAGTGTATGCCTCCAGCCTTGCATTTGAATTTTATGGCTGATGGGCTGGTTTACAGTGGAATTTTATAAGAGAAAGCAAATTCGTCGCGGTGGCGATCCCAATCATTATGTGGAAGCTATCAAGATTAGTCCTGCGGAAGGTGTGTCCTGATATTTCCTTTCAATAAAGCTTGCTGACTGTATTTTAGAGTTTGCCATTTGTCAGTCGAAAGGATTTGATATCGCGCTGTATTCTGATATCATTCCATAGTCTGGAACACTCACGCTCATATCGATGAGGCCACTGGACTGGCGCTGATTGACGAGTTCAACGCATTCACGCCTCCTGTGGGTATTGAGATGCTCACATCACCCACCCCACCAGTAAATACCACACCGGATCTCGATACGCCCGATGAGCTTGCTATCCGATCGCTTCTTCTCGGCATCGTTCACCGCACGATAGGGGACTACCAGAGAGGACGAGCATTGCTCAACGATGCCTTGAGGCATAGTGCCAACGTCGATATCAGCACGTGGGTCAGCGCCGTCAGCTATTTTGAGCTGTCTGTACTGGAGATGAAGGCGGGCGAACGGAGGGCCGCGGAACGAGAAGCTGCGACAGAGAAAGGGGCTTGCGAGGGGGAGAAGGGGGTGACGATGGCCGAGTGGGGGCGTACGTTCAAGGCTGCAAAAGACATGCTGGCTGAGGCGAGCGCGGGGTGCACACGAGAGATGGATCTGTCGTCTCGACTGGACACCCGAATCGTGATGCTGAAAGAAGAGATCAAGAACAAGATGGAGATGGTAGGCTACCAAGAATGACGCCATAGATACTGACTGGATTGTTGTTATGTATTTGGTTTCAAGTACTACTTCTTTCACATTTGCTGTGGCAATTCCACGTAACAAGCGTTGCTCGACTCGAACGCTGACGACGGCGACGGCGACGACAGCAAGATGGCAGCGACGACAGACCAGCAAATGTCGCTCACAGTGGCACCAAGAGGGAGCTCGTCGCACTTGAACAGACCAGCGAGACAACTCGTTCCGGCGTTTCTCCAAAAGCTTTACGAGTGAGTCTCCTCATCTTATCTTTGTCTAGGGAAACTACGATATACTCATCCGCGCATGTGCACGGCACTCGTTAGAATGGTCAACGACCCTGCAGACCAAGATCTCATAAGATGGTCAGATACAGGCGACTCTTTCTTTGGTGCGCGTTCTTCGTACCACGCGCGTCTCTCTCTGACCATCGCATTTGCTGTGGCCCTACGCGCAGTCCTTGACCAAGAACGCTTCGCCAGTGAAGTCCTCGGCCGGTGGTTCAAGCACAAAAACTTTAGTTCCTTTGTCCGCCAACTCAACATGTACGGCTTCCACAAAATCCCGCACCTCCAACAAGGCGTCCTCCGCGCCGAATCCGACACTGAATTTTGGAACTTTGAACACCCCCATTTCCTACGCGGCCAGCCCGACCTCCTCTGCCTCATCCAGCGCAAAAAGCAAGCCCCAGCGACAGGCGACGACGCGCACACCATACCCGCTGTCCACAAGGACGCTACCAACGCGGCCGTCAGCACCCTCTCTGCTAACCAGCTCCTCGACATCAACTCGATCGTGAACGGGATTCAAGCCATTAAACGCCATCAAGCGGCCATCTCCGCCGACTTGAACGAACTGAAGGGTTCGAATCAACATTTGTGGCAAGAGGCCATGACGGCGCGGGAGAGGTATAAGAAGCATCAGGACACGATCAATCGAATACTCAAATTTTTGGCGGGGGTGTTTGGACATGGAGATAGTCCGATGCGCAAGGACGAGGATACGCCGCATGCGGTGGTGAGGAAGCCACAACGGCTTATGATTGCCAACGGGCGGAGTGAGAGCAAGGCTGGCGAGCGTGGAGAGGAGAGGGCAAGTTTGGAGAGTGCAAAGTCGACGGATTCGACCAGTGCGTGCTCTCTTTTTGGGAGGTGTTGGACTGAGCGTTGATCCCTGGCGGTAGACCTTTTCGAGTCGTTGGATACACCTACCGTCCAGCCCTCGGAACCGTCCTCAACGCCTCGGTTCGCCTCTGTTGAACCGAGTCTGCCGGATGCATTCATGCCCACTGCGACGGATGGGGGCCTTGCTCAGCCAAAGGCGCAGCACCCGCCGCCCTCTGACACGACTCACGCGGCCCCATTCACGACCCCGACGACGACGGCACCCTCGCAAACGAACAATGATCATATCGTGCAAGCGGCGTTGACCTCTAATCTAACCTCGGCATCACCAATGCAAAAACTATTAGCGGCACTCGCAGCGCAGTCACTCTTACCCGAAGTACTACCCCCCTCTGGCCAACCGCATCACCCACAACACCTCATCGCACCCTCTGCTTACAATACGAACCCAGAATCATTCACGCCTGGTATGAACCAAGGTGTTGCCAATGTGCCGTTGAACATGAACGCCCCCGCACAGTTACCAACGCCGTTTGATTACGGGTCTGCCAACGCACTCTCGCCATTGACGCTCTCGTTGCTTGGCGGTCCCGATCCAACACCGTTTGCGTTGCAGCAACAAGACGACCGGTTGCAAAAGACGTACACGACGACGACCGAGATTAATAGCGATGTGGACGACTTGCACACCAACATTCAGTCCTTGATCCAAAGTCTGGGGATTGATCCGAGTACGTTGGACTCGACGCCACCCCCTCCAGATGGTGGAACAGGCACCAACGCGGGTGTGGGGATTGGGAACGGTGGTGCTGGCAGCGGTGCGGATGCGAGCCTCGGCCCCGGTCCAACTGACGTTGACATGTTCTCCTCTATCCATATGGGCGGCGCTGGCGACTTTGACTTTGATTCGTTCTTGATGGACATGCCCGGGGCGAACGAGGAAGACGGGGATCTGGACAAATTGGCAGAGCGGTTAGACCCCTCGGGTGTGGTTGTGCCCAGCAAGGTGTCGGATTCGAGCAAGATGATGGGGTCGTCGGAGCAGTTGCATGCATTTTTGGACGAGGTGGCGTCCCAGGACGGGAGCGAGGTTGGGGGCCCGGGGATCACGTTCAAGGTTCCACCGGGGGGTGTTGGGGTAAGTCAGGGACCAGGGCCGGGACCAGGCACGGGTGCAGGTGCAGGTGCAGTGGCTGCAGGATCACGCGGACGGAAACGCAAGTCGGACGTGATGATGGATGGGTCGCCGACGCATAGGCACGCACCGCGGGAAACGACGACGACATCGTCAGCGTCAGCGGCGGGTAACAGGAGCAAGCGCAAGCGATAAGTGGCCAGACGGGCTGGTGGACGCGTGTCGTGGGGCATCGGCCGGTTTCATGCCCAAATGTCCGAGTACCAACGAAGACAAGAAAAAAATGGGTACCAGGTCTAGGTACACGATCGTGGGCTCCACCGACGTATGTTTTCTTTCCTTTGTAATAACGTATACAAGCTAGTCATTTTGTACTCGTACTCGATCTTTTTTTTTTTCACTACTGTAATTCCATGTCAACATTTTTTTGTACGTATATGATACACGAGACGAGACATGTAACCTGTATAGTTGATGGGTCGAATAGATGTATCGATTGAATGGACTACTTTGATAATGTGGATGGATGGGTCAGCCTCGATACGCGTGTCATCTGTGTCCTGGGACGGAGAACGCAGTGTGGTGAGTAACGCATCTGCGTTCTTGATTCGCGTATCAGAGGAACGCTTTGAAAAGATGTCCAACGAGATCCATGCCGCACGCAAAGGCATTCCCGAGTGACCGCGTCGACGACTCGTATAGGCGTGGAGACGAGATCAGACGGATACGCGCTGTCCGTGGCGTTCGCCAGTACACATTCGCGATACGCACGGTGTACCGGCTCGTCGGGAAGCGCCACCTTTTCGTCTGGCGATATCATGCGTCAGATAGGCTCGACGTGGAATCGATCCCCTCGGGGTCGTCGCATCATCGAGGCCTCGAGGACGCGTCCATCCAGGTGATCGCGGAAAGCACGCACGTGAGATGAGCTTGCACGCACGTACATATCTCGTACACCGCATTTGTCGTTCCGTGAACCTCGGTAGATCGTCCTCGGAGAGGATATCGATATGATATCGCAGACGATCTGAGCTCAGTCGTCGGTCAGGTTAGGCGGTGTGGGTACATGTTAATGGAAAGAAGTCTACGTCTGTCGGATGAAGCGGATCATGTTGACATCGCGGGCTAACGGCGACCATTTGTTGTTTCTCCTCGAATACATGGTGGTTTAGAGGACGCGACAGTTGAGGGCGCACGCATGGTACGTACTAGTCGGAAGACGCTGACCGATACAGCACCATCGAGAACGTGGTGTTATCCTGTCTGTCGAAAATCAACTGTGGAGCAAGGCCGTCGACATATCATGGTGAGTGACGAACTCACTGCGTTGGTGACTCGGACGTGTCTGGCCATACAATGCAAAAAAAAAAATCTACCTGAAAAAAATTGCAATGCATCTACACCGTTTGCCTCGGAAAGAGCGCGTTCTGTGCAGTGTGGATATCGAACCCGTTTCAGATGACCCTTGTTCGGTGTAAACGCTCCGCTGTTCCAAGTCACTCCAAGTTATGAAACTAGCGACCACATTGATGCCGCAAAAACGTACCGTCATGTTTCAAGGGCGTACAGATACGTTGGAGTGAGCCTCCCCACGAATCGAAACAAGTCGGCGGGCGGGGATAGAAGTCGAAGTCGAGGAGTTTCAGTTGAAGGGCGAAACAGCGGATCTTCATCTATGAAGAATGGCCATGTGACGTACCTCAAGGTTTAAGTTTTTGAGCACATGGAGTCAAAGTATAGAACGACTGGTGGATTTGCTTGGCCATCTAGTCCAGTGCACCACGTGGCCCGTGTTGAAAGTCAAAGATGAAATCTTGCCAAGGATGATAGTGGAAGCTATTGGATTTGGTAGTAAATGCGGGTTACAGTTCGTACTGAAAAAATTGACCAAGAAACGTCCAGTGCATAAATTATTATCTGTTTCTACAATGGGCGCCCGCGCTTAATCCTACACGTCTCATGAGTACAGCATTCACGAATCATAGACGCTTGGCGCCTTTCTCGCCCGTTACGAGTACCATTGGACTAAATATCTGATCAAGAGTAAAATGAGAACGCGGAGACTCTATAGCCCGCTACCACGTACCTGGAGACGTCCCGCCGTCAACAAGGCTGCGATGGACAGCTGACCATACCACCAGCTAAGAGAGAGACACGAACTCGACTGAGAGTTCTGGTAGCTTTCGAGGGGACGGTACCAGGGTACACCCTTATCGCGGAGTGCCAGGTCGGTTGCAACAACCTCCATGAGATTGGCTGCTCTCAGGTTTGACACTATATCCGTGATGCTACCAATGGAATCCTTCTGAGCCACAGTTGGGAAACTTCGTACGAGGTCCTGGGCAGCTGCTTCGTGTTCCGTGTTGTCCTGAGCCATTGCCTCCGTGAAGCACCATTCGTAAAGTGCAAACTAAACGCCCGACGTCAGCCGGTGCCGTCGTGGGGATGCCATATCCCGTACCCTACCGGAGGGCTTGAGCAATCTTTCGATGTGTCTGTAGAGTGTCGTTGGTGAAGCGGTTCGCTACAAACAATGTCAATTCGCATCCCATGAGGACGTATCGTGTCATCAACTTACATATCCTAGTTCGATTGCGAACACGGCGTCGAATGAACAGTCCGGGAACTTTTCGAGTGCTTCGCAAACGTCTCGCACTGTCGTCAACAATCGTCAGGCCTCGCGCGTGCGCGTGCGTGTGCGCACAAAAGGGATACGAACCATGGCAATAATGAAGGCGACTGGCAAGGCCGGCCTCTTGTGCAGCCACTCTGGCACGTGAAATCTATGCACGCGTCAGTCAAATAGTCTGTCTGCAAGAGAGCGTGTATACAACTGACAAGGTGGGCATCGGTATCAATCCCGACCACGTTGACATTGGAGAAATGCAAAAGCTGTTCACAGGTAGTACCGTTTCCACAGAACAAGGCCAAAACAGTTTGCTTGGGTCTCAGGCGAAGCTGACTGAAGAGAAGGTGTTGATGGCGAGCCATTGCAATGGGGAGGCTGTCGCCTCGGTGAATCCTCGAAAAATGAAAGACGCTATTTGGAGAATGCCATTCATGCCCTGCCCTGGGATGGCTACGCGGTCGAAGAAACAGTTGAGAGAAGAATGAAACTGAAGATGAATTTGAGCAAGACCCAGAGGTTCATGCATGTATTTTGCCTACCTACGGTCATATTGGAGAGTACCTGCTCTCTTCGACGGTACATGCAATCATATGGAGTGAACGCACCCATGGTGGGATATCACAAGATGATTGGATGGCATCTTCCTTGATCGTAGGGTATTTATTCATTTCCCCAGCGCAGTTGGCTGCCACAGCCATTATCCGAGCATAGTCCGTGATTAGAAGGCAAGCTGCGACACAGCCTGTCAAGGACCCGAACTAGGGCGGGAGGTACATGGATACGGGTTAGTTTGATGTTGTAAAATGTACATAAGTGCGAAGCGATGCATAGGCGGTGATAAATTGGGCATTGGCTTACTCATTATGCAAAGACCGGTCCGTTCGAATCACGTTCAAAATGGTTTTGATCAGTGCTATGATAAGTCAAGCCTTGCAACCATGTTAGCAGCCTTCTACTCACTTGTACCAGTACTAGTATAAACCCAGTATAGTCAGTGGCCAAATCAGTGAACGTCACATCTATTCCGGAGCTTGAACTTGACTTCAGACCCATCCAAGTTTATTCCGTTTGGCCGTCATGGTGGATGATGATCGATGCGCTGGAGCGGGCGCCTCGGGTTGAAGTAGCCTTACAGCTCTCACGGCAGACACCGCTTCTTTAGTGACTGTGACCACATGTAAGAGCGGAAGTCGGATCGTGTTTTGCCAACGTGCCTCAGGCTAGGACCACCATCGACATTACCGACATGGCTATCACCATCATGATCCTCACCAATAGGGGCGGCTCAGCTGTGTTTCCACACTTGGACAAGAACAGATACCCATCCATAGTGGCCGATGGATGGTCGGATGGTCAAATTTGTTACGGTGGACTAGAGGGTTAACGCCAGCCGTCTGAAGCGGCAGCTGTTCAGATTCAGGTTCACCCGACCGGTCCATGACAGTTTCAACGATAGGAGATTGGTCGCCCGTATGGAAATATCTGTTGCAAAAAGGGAGTCTATCGAAGACAGTGCGGACGAAAGACGGGGAGCAACGCAGACTTAAACTACCGTCCAGTGGCAACATGGACGGTCTTCGTACCACCAAACTTCGTATACCAACAGCGCCTCCACATGTCCAGAACCCCATCACAGGAGTTCGCCCAATTGGTGGCGGAAATCGGACAGAATCTCACCAATACCTACGTTAATAGTGAGTGTATATTATATTGAAGCTTGTACCTAACCTTGAATATTTACTTGCTGCGAAGTGTCGGCTATTTGCTTTTTGGTCTATGACATCTTGATAAACTTGGATAGAGAGGTACAATCGTCATTTCTGTTGGAAATGATTGTGATACCTGCTCACGCTTTGCATTCGAGGTGCAACATATTTGGAAGTCGGTTTTTTTACCTCCGTTTCTATGCAGCTTCAGCTTCAGCTTGCTGTAATAGGGCCAGGTGGTCTGTAACTAAAGTCCTCTTCATCATTGCAAGATACTATGGCCTTTTTTATATCACGTAAGTAAACTCTGCAATCTGCGTTGCCATTCCAGCTGAGCTGCCCGATTCCCACTTGATAGCGTGAATTTTGCAGGTACATCGATATCTTCGTCATGTAGGCCACTTCAGGCTGATTTCTTTCACAGTATCGATAACAGTCGGACTCTCGGAGGAAGTATGTGGAATTTCTAGCGCTGTGTTTAAGTTTATTCTAACGTTCTTTGATAGTTGTGCATTCGATTCCACATATTTCTTGATTTCTCGACTCACTGTGCTATTTTAGCTGCCGAGCTTGGTTATGGTTTCTCATCATGTAAACTCATCGAACTTCATTCACTACCGGCAGATGCTCACTAAGACTTACCAGGGCAGGGGATATCTTCTTTACCAGCATCGTGAATGTAATCCTCATTATGCGCTTGTACGCGATGTACGAGAATCGTAAAGGCAAGGGTAATATATAGTACGTATGCGGATTCCTTATGCATCTTTTTCACAGTATTAGCCTTCTTCATCTCGTTGTTCATTTGTGTGTGCACTCTACCTCCATGCAATGAGGACCTGGTTGATCTCTGACTCTGAAATAGGTGAATTTGTGGTCAGTTAGGAATGTGCTTTGGGGTGACATTTTCTCTAACCCACATGCAGTTTGAACTTTATGTCTGCATAAAAATGGGCATTGAGACTTCTAGAACCGTTTTTACCATTCCGGCTGGCATACCCCTTCCCGGCTGCTTTGCATCACCAAATCTAAAGACTGCCCTAATGTCGTGGTACGTACACATAACGCTCATTCAGGCCCACGGCGTTGGTTGATAATATCTGCTTGCGTCAGGATACCGTGCATGGTGATAGCTAGTAAGCGTGTATTTGTCTCGGGAAGTTGCTGCCCTGTTCATTCCGTAACAGCGTCATTCTTCGTTATGACGGTTGCAAAGGTCGTTTCCCAAGGATGTACCACTCCAAGACGACTGAGGAACATAAAATATGTTTCACCGCTCATCGTATCAATGGTACGTGATGGAGCAGTTTACTATTGCCTGTGCGTCGCACCCTGTTATCCACGTCTTTACGGTATTGACTGCAACCATTACCAGGATGTTTGGTGCGTGCATACACAAGTTACGGGGTGCCCCGTGTGTTCATCATTCCCGATCCAGGAATCCTGCTGGTCACCATCCTTCTCCTAGAGACTGCTCAAGGTTTACTGATCAGTACCACCACGCCGTATGTGTCCACCTGTCCGAGCGTAGTTTCGCGGAGACATTAACATTTACTGAATAACCCAGCTGGCTCGTCGCCGTATATTCTTTAAGTGTGAGTCACCCACGGAATCCAGATCTATCTGTCTGCTCACGATTCCCTTTGGAAAGGCCTCCCGTCTAGTGCTCAATATCCGTGACGTGGGAAGCCGCACATACTTTGACGTGTCCAGTTTGGAATCGCAGAACATTACGCAGCCAGTGTTCGCTATGGGTTCTTTCAGGCGAACAGACGAGTTTTGTACCACTGAGAGTTTCCTGTGATGCTTTCCCCCTGTATGACTAGATCGTAGGCCACGAGCGTTGTATTTGGTTAGTCACATGTACCTGACCTGAGTTCCGGTCTCGGCAATCATAGAGATAAGGCTATTTTCCACAATCAAAAATGTGTAGCTATTGTTGCGAGTAGGCTTCATCCTTTTGTGTACGCTTAGGTGTTCTCACTTCCCAGGCATTCGGACCCCGCTGAACGCCGCAAGTATCAATACCCCTGATGGACCACAACTCCTTGGTCCATATAGGGTTTTGTCTCACAAAGCTGTGGTCAGAACTGAAAGCGTCCGATGAGCCTGGGTTGCATACTTGATTACCCAGCACGCTGCCTGAGTCCTCGTGATCCTAGGGCTCGTGATGCAGCACTATGGGTGATCATTGCCGTACTCTGCACAGTCCATACATCATGCGTCATGCATCATCATTTTCACAGCTTGATCCATCGTCATATGGGTCGGAACGAAGACTCCGGACGAAGATATCCAATCAATAAGGTTATTGATGATTACATAATGTCGGTGTACATATCCGTTGTTCGTCCATGTGGAATCGGTCATCATGACTTGAGCAGTCGCACGCTGTTCGTGTTTTGTTTCATCTACGGTGAGCCAACTTTGTATCTTTTTTCAGACGGGTGGCTGAAATGAAGAATGCTGGCCAAGAAAAGAAGGAATGCAGTTGGTAACGCTTCTGATTGTTTAGGCGGAATCGTGCTGGTGAACACGTTTTGATATATGGCGCGTGTGTAGGCCGTCTACATCTCGATCCAGCTATCTTGCTTTGAAACAAAGTGATCAAAGACCCTTTCATCCAGCCCTCCCACGATGTGGTGCACTAAAGAACTCTAGCACGGTCGCACAGTGCAAAGGATGCAAGGCACCAACGCTCGATCAAGTTTCAGTGTTTCAACGAAAGGGGATCTCCGAGACATGGTACAGGTCACCGGGCCATCTCCTTCTGTGCATCGCAAATGTCCCTTTTTATCGCACACTGGAATCATGATGATAGGTGGCCGGGTACATCAGGCATACAGTTTTTAAACACGGAGCTTGTGGTCGATTGCAAGCTTCTCGCTGTTGGTAACATGTCTGATGATGATCTGATCTGATCTCCTTTCATATCGCTCTTGGAACGGCTGGCGAGGAATATGGTCAGTTACAAAGTTGATATAGAATGTGCATACAATGATGTATACAGCCTTTTTTTTCATGTCAGAGGTATATTACGGAGGATCCGTTACGAATATGACACTGGTTTATTTTTGGAAAGCAAGGTCTGGAGAAGGAATGGACTTGGGGTATAAACCGCCATGGGGAATGCAACTGTCCGATCTTATCCGTCTCCTGCTCCACATATCCATCACCTCTCCAAAGTAGGTGATCAACTTAACCTGCAATCTCTCCGTTCGAGCCCAACGATGCCGCTGCAAATACCTGAGCTACCGTCGGGCCACGTCTACGATGTAATGTATACAGCGGGTGTCCTCATAGCCACTATGATCCTTGTTTCAATGTTCAAGTCGTACAGGGGCCCCAACGTAAGTACAAAAGTGCGTAAGGGACGCTCGCCCTTTGCTCATGGATCTGGGATTGCTACAAGCTTGACCACATCCCAACGGTCGGATCGAGCACTCGGCTAGGATCGTGGTGGGCTGGGATCAAGTTCCTGGTCAACGCTACCGATGTCGTTCAGGAGGGTTACGAAAAGGTGCGCTTTTTTGGTCACTGATTGAATATCAGCGCTGTTCAAGCTAACTCGTGCATGATTAATAACGTTAGTACAAGGGCAGCCCATTCAAGGTATCGACATTCTATCACTGGATGGTAATCGTCAGCGGACGCGAACACGTTGAAGAATTTCGCAAGTCTCGCGACGACGAACTAAACTTTCTCGAAGCTGCAGGCGATGTAATCACGCATGTTTTTGCTTTGCCAAGAGTTACCGCTGACGACAGCACACAACAGACATTGAAAGCAGAGCATACATTGGGCCGCGATACGCATTACAATCCATACCATATAGGGATACTCCGCGCAAGGCTCAACCGTAACCTTGCAGCTCTGTACCCTGATATCAAAGATGAAGTCGTCACCGCCTTTGATGAGATATTAAACCTTGATGGACACGGTTCGTTGAGGCTCATTGTCACCATTTAACGATAGGCTCAAAGCGTGCGAATTAGAGTGGAAGAGCATCCCTGCGCTCAACGCTGTTCAACAGATCCTCAGCAGGGCTAGCAACCGTGCGTTCGTCGGTCTCCCTCTATGTACGTTACGTGTTTGGTCCCGTTTTCAGTCGGTTTATGCTATGCATAATAGGTCGAGAGCCTGGTTGGGTAGATCTAAACATTCAATTTACCTTGGATGTCGTTAAAGGGGCGGCAATCATCAGCCTTTTCCCCGAATTCATGGCGCCGCAAGTTATCTCACCTCTCCTAATTTGGCTTGCCCCTGACATTACCATATCAGACTTGTTGCGCGATTTATGACAAATGTTCCTGGAAACATCAGGCGCGGCGTAAAGTACCTATCACCGGTAATCGAGGCACGACGCAAATGTCTCGACGAGTACGGCATGTCATGGGCCGACAACCCTGTGGGTAATCAGTGTCATCATCATCGTACAGCCATCCAACCTTCTCTTGGATAGAATGATCTTTTATCTTGGCTAATGGAAGGAACAGAAGGCTCTCAACGCCATGCACATAATCTAGCTTCCCGTGTCTTGGCCGTCAATTTTGCTGCTATTCATGTGGGTCATCATGATTTATCCTTCGATATTTCATATGTTGACATGGCTGATTCGTGTTTTAGACATCCTCGAATGTAGGTCAGCCACGAGCATTACTATACAGGATCTAATAGCCAAGTCGATTTCCATCAGAGCTTCACTCAGGCGCTCTATGACTTGGCGGCTAATCCTCAATGCATTAAAATTCTCCGTGACGAAGTGGAGCCGATCATTAGAGAGGAGGGCTGGTCAAAGGTTTCAGTGGCCAAAATGCACAAAGTGGATAGTTTTATGAAAGAGAGCCAGCGCATGAATGGGATCGGTATAGGTAAATTCACGTCTCGCCATACGTGTGGTGAATCTCATCTCCGATTTCATCTCCTCCTCTTTTGTCTAGTAAACATGGTGCGGAAGGCCATGAAGGACGTGACGTTTTCCGACGGGACGGTCATACCGAAAGGGGCGTACGCAGTGATGGCTACCCAACCGATGCACCTCGACAACGAGTATTACGAAAATGCAAACACGTTCGATCCTTTCCGGTTTGCCGACATGCGTGCAAAAGGTGAAGCTTGTACCGACACCACTAGCAGACACATGTTTGCGGCGACGTGTCCCGAATACCTCGTATTTGGACACGGTAGGCACGCATGGTACGTCACGTCCCATATGTCCGTTACCGCCATGGTCCCGAATTGGATCAGGATTATAATCCGAAACTGACTATATGCACGTTTGATAGCCCCGGCCGATTTCTTGCCGCAAGTGTACTCAATACCATGTTTGCTCACCTCGTCGTTTCATACGACATCAAACTAGAGGGCAATGGGACGCGCCCACGGAATTGGGTCATCGGCACCTCGGTCGCGGCCAACCCAACCGCCCGGATCACGTTTAGGAAGAGGGTCCTCTAGCAACAGAATTACTATTATAACTTGTTCGACATGGACTTTACTTTCTGATGCGAAACGCCGATGTAAATTAAGCCAACAGTGTAGAGCTACCACCAACAACATAAACATAAGACCTGACAAACTTCTTATGTGGGCCTGTGTCCGGCACCAACCAGAGTAAAATGAATCTTACAGTAGAATATATGCCCCGTTGAGGTGGGCGGTTGTTGTCTCTCAATGAACATAGCTTCGTCAATTGTAGGACCAGTGGCGACCGAGCCGGAGACCCTACAAACCGATGCTCTGGAAGACTTGAAGCAAACGTGGGCACATGTGTAGGCTAGCATACATACGTGGAGTCGCTGACACCAGTCAGTCTGAGGGTATGTTGAGACGGAAACAGCCAAGTACACTGCCAATAGTTTCTAAAATATCATATATCAGAACCCAATACATTCGGTTAGATGGCTCCCACTCGATTCAGCACCACAAACCTATTACTTAGTAAAAACAATCACCCACGCTCAGGGCCTTGAATGGTGGCGTTGAGTCCGAGAAACGGAGGTCTTACTGATCCTGTCATTGACTGCCAAGGCCAATGATGCTACGATGACGACAGCCGACAATCTGCCTCCGAGACTAGAGTGAGGGCCAGTGGTGTAATGATAGATGCTCACCAAGTACGATGTAACGGAACATAGTCTGCAAAAAGGATAAATTTAACAGCCCATTGCCAGTGACCCGAGCGTCGGAAATAATACCTCCGGAACCGCCTCCAAAGCTCTGAACCTAGAGTCGTGAAGACGACAGTTGCAATTGGCGACCGCTCCATCTAACCAGTGTTCATCCACGCGCCTTTGGGCATGATTCTGTCGTCACCATCGTATTATACAATCCCAAGCACACATTATACTGCTTACCACATCAGCAAGACCAGCTTGTAACGTTATTGTTGTGTTATCGCTAAGGACTCTTTGCAAAGTATGATTGGAGGACAGCTGAGCAAAAGAATAAAATTCAGGGTAGCTTTTTGGCGTAGCCCGTTTATGGGTCTATAATCCTGGATTATCTTCGGCTAACTTCGCAGGTGCGGGGGGTTCAACGCCAGAGGGCATTAAACGAGGTTTCCTTGAAAAAAGTGCTTGTTTAAGTGACATAAACTGCGGAGACCCTCACCGTGTTACATATTAAGCGGCCAGGTACATTCTTCCATCAGCATCTGCAAGAGCGTTAGTTTACATTACATTTGTGAAGGCTTTTTGCGAGGCTACGCGAGGCGAGCGAGAGTTCCGATTGGACGGAGAAGCCCTTAAGCGGCACTTTCGCTAAAATACCCGCTCATTGAGCACTCGAAGAACGCTTAGGAAGTTCTGATGCAGAACATGGTGTCTTCGTTGAACATGCCGTGGGATAATTGATAATTATTGTACTTGCCGTCCCGCGTAAAACGTCGCAGACGCCATGTTGCAGAGCAGCCGGTGGCTTACATGCGCATCGTACATGTGGGTAGGTACATCGTCCCCTCCAGAGGAAAAAAAATGATGAAAATAAGTAAAAGGAGAGCAATGCAGTTCAATGAAGTCTAATCAACCCGCTTCCTGATCATGACACGAGCAGTCGGGTGTGCAGAGTTGTAGGTGCCAAACGCCATATTTCTTGGACGTGTCGCATTCTCCTCCAGTTTGACGTCGCAGGTGATGACAAGTTGACCCAGAATAGTGGTGAGTTCGTCCGCGGCAAAGAATCGACCGGGGCTACACGAACAAGTAAATGGATAAGCCCGTATTGACAACTTAGTAAATCATATATTGCTTACCAAGAGTGTCTGCCGTGTCCAAATGGCAGATATTCGGGCTTCGTCGTCGCGAATCCGTGCTTGGTGGCGCCATCGCCTTCCATACTCAAATTGGCAAATCGGAATGGATCAAACACCTTTGGGTTTTCATAGTATTCTTCGTCGAAATGCATATTCTGAGTAGCCATCATGACATATGAGCCTCCGGGAATGACCGATCCATCTGAGAATGTCACGTCCTGCACGGCGACTCGTACCATGTTACCTGAAAGAAGACATAAGATTTACTGAAAAACAAGGAGCGATAGCACACTTGCCGAGAACAATGCCGTTCATTCGCTGACTCTCTTTTATGAAGCTATCGACTTTGCGCATCTTGGCTACCGAGGCCTTTGACCAGCCCTCCTCCTTGAGAATTGCCTCTACTTCTTCGCGAAGTGGCGCGATGTATTGAGGGTTAGCTGCCAAGTTATAGAGCGATTGAGTGATAGCCTAAAGGTTGCAAAATGAGCTATGAGGCGATGCTATCCAGATAATCACATCCAACATACATTCGAAGACGTCTAGGAGCCAGAATGACTGAGTAAACACATTGATGAAGGACCAAATGATACTCACATGAATAGCAGCGAAGTTGACGGACAAAACACGCTTAGCTAAAATTTCAGGGTTACGGTTGGAGCTTTCCGCTCCTTGTAGGAGCCAAGTCAAAAGGTCGTTCTAACAGAGCTGAGTCTGAGTCAGCTCCACAACGAGCACGCAAGTCACATACAGGGCCACCACTCGCAGAGTCCCCATGCTCTTCAAAGAACTTTAATCGCTCTTCAACAACAGGAGTTACAAGTTCTATGGCCCGCTTCGTATGACCGTGTACGTTTGTCAGCAGCCGTACAACAAGCCTGCGGGAAAAGTTAAAAACTGTAGGGGAGACAAACAAGAGATCACAAACGATGCCATCCACCGCGGGACAAGGCTGACAAGCAGACCGCCCTTGGCAACATCCACAGTGAACTCAATGTTGAGCTTTATCCAATCAGGATGACGACCTAAGGAATCACATGAAGTGAACTAAAAGACAGCCAGACCAAGTGAAAACACACATAAAGGGGGGCCAACGAACACTCTATTACTGGCCCTAGTTACGACCTGTAGCATAGTGTGGAGCGCAGGAACACTCTTCCACTCTATACCGCACAACATAAGCGAGATATTTGACGACCATGTATGTTTACTAACCATGTCCCTGAAGGTCTAACACTTCGTCCAAAGCACGGACGACCTCGTCCTTGATTTCGGGATACAAAACAGGGAGACTACGATTGAGGCCAGCGCGAAGGAGCCGAATATGCCATGGATTGAAAAAAACATCGTAACCTATCGTGTGCTCCGCTCTGACAGTCTAGTACACATCCGTCAGAACAAATCTTCTAGAAGCAAATACAAATTTCGTTACCTCGTTAGCACCTTGCAGGAAACTCAGTTGGTCGTTGCGAGCCCTGTTAAATTCTTCTACATGCTGACGGCCGCTCGCGATCACAATCCATTGATAGAAGGTCGCGACCTTGAAGGGTCTGCCTTTGTACTGTCCTCACAATTCAACGTCAACAATTCGCGCAGCTGTTTAAAGAACGCACCTTCTCATATCCCTCCTGAATGACATCGTGTGCATTATACACATAGGTTATTCCAGCCCACCACGATCCGAGCCAGGTGCTCGATCCCACCGTGGGGATGTTATCAAGCTAATATCGTCACAGTAAGCCGGAAGGAAAACACATTGATGCAATCCATGCGCCTACCTTTGAACATCTCCACGACTTCCAAATTGCATTCAAAGTCACCGTAGCAAGCAAGATACCAATTGTCACATAAACTGCTTCTGAGATTTGGCCCGGCATTAGCTTTGAACTTTGCAGCGACATCGTACAAGGGAGAGATGGTCCAGTCAACAACCTTCTCGAGAGTTAATATGGGTACAGTGTGGGTAACACGCCGTTCGGCTCTCCTTTCATGTTTATACATACATTTTCCCCCTGACCCAGCCGAGCTTGATCGGCACACACCGTGTGGGATCTGGCGGTGAGCACTTATCTGTGGCAGGGGCGACCCTGTTACGGATATTATTTTTCTGTTACAATGTGCTAACTTGGCGGGTTTGCTCACCAGATTGACGGAGAAAGACAAGGGCGCCGCCAAATGCTCCTCGATTTACTTGATTTGTGTTCGGCACAGGCCGGAGCTGATAACCATGACGGCAACTTTGCTGCGTTCACATTCCCAACCTCTTAATCTCGCCTAGCACGATCCGTGGTGATAGAGATAGCATCTCTTTTGCCTACATTGCTTTCAGTAGCTATTGCCTGGGTGGTGACGATTCAGAACGAATTCTTGATGCGCCAATGTTCGTGACGTTCTATCAATGTTACATTTTTGTGTGACCGCCATCTCGTGCGCACTGCCGAGTACTGGCGGAAGGAAGGTGTCATAAGCCGTTTTGGTAGTATGATGGGAAGTACAGCTTGCCCCTATTGGATTGGCCATCATTACATAATCAAATCTAATGCCGTACTACTTACATGTTCGCTCCCCCCAGGCCTCAGCGTGGAATTCGCCGGTGTCTCTTTCTTAGCCGACACTGCGCTGGCGGGCGAAAGTTCGGTGATATGTTACACACCAATGATATACAGTTTGACCGTTATCATGGCACGGGACGAAAGCTTTGAATGAAAAACTGGTACAACAATGAGCTACTACTCCGCCAGTTACGTAACCATCGGCGATTGGTTGTAGTTTACCAAATTTCTATTGTTTATTGTTTATTGTTTATTTATTGTTTGTAACCTTTTTACAGTTGATGTTGGCAATTATGTAAGCTCTCTTTGCGGTGCATCCTACTACGCTCAGTTCCAATGCACTGCTAATTCAACTACACCAATTGGCCAGGCACAATGCTACTCTAGGCACCCTTGCACCGAGTCCAGACCGCACGAGGTCAAATCCCGGATAGATGTAAGGCACCCGGAAATGTCTCAATGAGCCTGCCGCAACGTTCCCTGGAGCTGGCAGTGGCGAGTGCAAAGTATTTCGGGCCCGAGCCTTGCCACCTGCTCGGAGTCATCTTTGGCGGCTGTCACGAAGTACAAAACCAAGTTACAGTCCCGAGCGTTATCCGAATAAGAAAACCAGCGTTTCTTAGTAACCCTCGGCCGAAGTGTGTGGGCTTTGCAATTGAGCTCGAAGAATCTAAGCAACCTTGAAGGCAAGGTGCTTGCCACCGACTCCATGTCAAAAGAGCAACGACACCGTGAGTGTTGGAACACCATTTGATGACAGTATCACTGGTTTAGATGAAGTACCAGCCGCCGCCGCAGGTTGGCGATGCCTCTTTTTTGAGAACATGGCGGGCTCTCAAGTGGCTCGTCTTAGATCCGTGAAACGTAGAGACATAAATGCCGGGTCGGTGGCGTCCCAACGCGCTCGTAACCACATGATTGCGGTGACTATGTCTTGTCCATCTCTCCGGCGTCGCGACGATGTCAGTAACCCGGAGTGGGAACTTGATACGGACGGCTAGGCATCCATATCAGATGTGACTGAGGTCCTCTGATCAGTGAACTTGATGGATAATCGATGAGCCACGAACGGAGATCGTTGTATATTCGGCCGGACAAGCGAATGGCTGCCCCTTACAGTCCGTGGACATTGAGATTGAAAACGAGGAGGTAAGAGTTCGGGTATAAGATGCAGCCTTGCTATGACCCTATCGCATCGGGTCCCGGTAATCAGGCGCTCCGGTGTTCCGATGCCCAGTGTTTTTTTGTCGGCTGCACGCTCGCCGCTTGCGAAAGAGCAAAGTTGTCAAATGCTTACCCCGTTAAATAAACACGGAATGTATTTATTCTCGCCGAAGGTCGTCCTCAGAGAATGAAATTGGCTATCCAAGCAGTAATGGGGAATAAACCCACACTTGATTTTTGAAACGACGCAACAAGGTTTTACCAGAAATTTCCCAGGTACCACGGCGACGATTCCCAATTATGTGATTGCACCCTCGGCGAGTGTAGTTATGAGACGCAACAGCATTGTTCCATATCAAACGTGTGTACCAGTCTGTGCTACCGTATCATTCCAGATGGGAATACCATCACGTGTGATAGGAACTTGAAAACCACAGGTTCGAGCCCATATGTAATCCGCAGGTAGGGGACTCACCGTGCTGTCTCCATATCTCTGGTATCATCACCGCATGACAACATTCTCGAGCGTCTTCGGTCTCATATATTCGCAAGGCACTGTTGGTGAGCATAGTGGCTGTATTCGATTGGCCTGCAGCCTCCTTCACATTGCCGCCCAGACATCGCGAAATGGACAAGAACAATTACTTTCTTTAGCGCACTAGCCGCCCTATCGTGTGTCGTCAAGCTTGCGCGGGGCATCAAAGTGAGTTCTCTTTACATAAGACCACAGGCTTAGACAGAGCTCACTGACATTTACGACAGGCGGTTGATTCGCTCCCTGGTTTTCGTATCCCTTTCGGGCCACTATCCGTTCCAAGTGGCACTTTGCCCACTACATGGTGGAACCCCAGTACGCTTCCTGATGAATGTCTCCCAGCTGCTTGTCTGACACGACTTCTCGTTAGATTTTTTGTTTGTGTGGAAGTGGCGCGAGGATAGAAATAGTACGCGATCCTTCGTCTTTCCCAGACCCTCCTTCACGGTTATCCTGGGTCAGTCTATAATCGCTTTGGTAACGATACGGTTTCTTTCGTACCTTTCATCCATGGCGCTCCAATGTTGTTCACACGATCCCTGGACGTCGGAAGGCAAATTCTCGCTGGAGGTTTGGATGTGTTTGACAAGTCCTCGGATTTTGAAGGTCCTTTCCAGTCAGTCCATAACGCACGATACTTGTGCCTCGCGTCGAGTTAACCTCCATCTACAGATTTTGGGGCCCCAACATCGTCGATGCGTACGGCAGTCAATGGCGAAAACACCGAAAAATTTCGACTCCTGCATTCAACAATGAGACGTACGTCGACAGACAAATTTCCAGTGCTTACATGCGACGCTAACTTGACTTGAAGGTATGCCAGTGTCTGGGAGGCTTCGCGTAAGCTCTTCACGGAAATGATGTCCGCCCCAGACTGGGCATCTAGAGATGTCGTAGATGTGCCCAGCGTCAACTCGATTACCTTCAAGGTACTTTCCTTGTAACGTCGGATCCATTCGCAATCAATGTTAACTTAAGGCAGTTTTCGCTTACAGTGTTTACATCGGTCGGATTCGGATTGCCATTAACATGGGCAAAGTCAGCTAGTCAAAGCGGCGAGCTGAGTATCCAAGAATGCCTGGAGGTTATTACGAGAACGTTCATGTTTTCCGTCATCGCCCCTTCCTGGGCATGGAAACTGCCCTTTACTTGGTTAGCGTGCATACGAACAGACATCGCACTTTCTTTCTAATCATCACCATAGGATCCAACATACTCGTCGAGCCTATGATATGATGCGCATTTTCATGCGATCGCAAATTAACACGATACGAGACACGATACGCGCTGATGCTGCCAACGGAGAGACTAATTCCGGAAAAGACCTCTTCACCCTTCTAATCCGTGCCTCCGAGGATATTGGAGGAAAGATGGGTCTTGCAGACGACGAACTGGTAAACCGCACTGTAGCAAAACCGCAAGAAGATCTCATTATATCTTGCATGTTCTCAGATCGGCGACGTCTTCTCGTTCTTGTATGCCGGTCATGGTAGGCTATCATTTCCCAAGTGTTTCTGATTCCGTTCTGATGCCACCTTTACTTAGATACCACAGCCCATGGCCTGGCGGCGACGCTTGCGTTCTTGGCTCAGAATCCCCAACTTCAGGACGAAATCGCTGAGCAGGTGAATGAGGTGGCGGAAGGCAGAGATGAGGACGCCCTGGTAAGCTTGTGTATTGGAAGGTTCGTCAGTTTAGTCTCACGTCAAATCTCAGCTCTTTGAAGATTACGGGAAACTCGATAAAGTACTTGCCGCATTTTATGAAGCCATTCGCTTGATCCGTAAGTAATTTGACCAGGTCCATTGTAACATTATTCCTGTTTAAAACACCATCTTGACTATTATAGCTCCCGGACCGATTGTTCCTCGCGTAGCCAAGCAAGACACCGTCGTCAATATTTCTGATACAAACCAGCCAAGGATACTGTCCGTGAAAAAAGGCACCCAGGCAAGGATACGCCGTGTTTGATCTTGATCCCAGTTACTGATGTGACCTAATGATACAGGTCGTGATTGATCTCGTCGGCGTTCGTGCGTACACCGTTTGAACCGTCATCCCATATTGGCCTGATTGATACATGTGAACTCACTTAGACTATCACCCACGATACTTTCCCGACCCGGAGGTTTACCGACCTTCGCGATGGTATACCAAGAAGCAGGATCAAGGTTCGGACGGGAAGGAAGGTTCCGAGGACTTTACCGGGTTCGGCTTTGGTACGTTCCACAGCTCATCTTGGCGTTGACCTTGACCCTTGACGCGCTCTGCCTATCAATTGCGAAATATTGACAGGCCCTCGTGCTTGCATCGGCCGTAAATATTCGACAACTGAAGCTGTCTGTTTTCTTGCACATATGCTGCGCGATTACCGCGTCGAACCTCTTTTAGCGGTCCGACCCGATGGTCAGATGGAGAGCTTGACAGAGTGGCACTCTCGGGTGTTTCAGGCGGATATGCTGGTGACGCTGGGAATCAAGGATTATGGGACCCGTTTCGTTCGGCGCCAGTCGGCGAAGGAGAGGGATCGATCGGTCGATTATTGACATGAAGAGTGGTTGCGGCCCGCGAGGAAAACTGGACCGAGTCTTTTTTTCCAACCTTTTTCGACTCATTTTTTGATACTTGTGTGCCCTCTGTTGTGCCCTTTCACTGTTCTTAACCCCTGATAATTATCACCGGATACTCTCCTAGGTTCTGGTGGTGAGGGGTCTCACTTTTCTGTTTAGCCAAATCGTCTATTATAGGTTAGGGTTTGCTTTGTAGTATTTTAAGCTATGAAGTTGCCTCTTATTCCACTTGGGCATTCCGTGCATCATGTCACCGACTATCTTGGGTATATGTATATAAGAATACAAAAAAAAACTTGTTGCCTTGGAGTAGTTTGTTACGCCCGACCAGTCATCCATCTTGCAAAGGGATTTATTTGTAGAAGGTTCGTATTTGGATTTCCACTTCTTCCGCAGGCAGCTTAATATCTACAAAATGAAAATGCGATCAACATCCTGAACAGACACATACATCAATACGCACACTTTTGTGGGTCTGTTGAAGATGAAGGACAGGATATCAATAGCATCGTAATCAAGAGACCAGAAGGAGAAAATGCCTTACTTTTACTAAACTCTTTATCTCTCTGCTTCTGAATGAATCGTTGCAAGCTCGGCACGACCAACTTGACCGCCTCCTCCGCGACAGCCTTGCGCCCCTCCTCTTCCTCCTCCAACACTTTTGCCATCCGATGCCGCTCCCCGACTTCCTCCAGTAAATCATAAAAGCGCGTAAACTTTTCCTTTGTAGCCGCCTTCCACGCGCTGCTGCCCACCTTTTCTTTTTCGCGATCCTCACTGAGGGCCTGCATCAGCGGGGAAAAGTTGGTGTCGAAATAGCCTGCTTTGGCGGTACGAAAGGCCGACATGAGTGCATCGGCGGTCGGCTTAGTGACGAGCTCCGGTAGGCGTGGATGTGTAGGTTGCAACACAAGGCGGGTATAAATATAAGAGACATTGTTGAGCAGGAAGATGGACCCAAAGGCTCCACGACGTTGTGTGCGGGACAAGGTCGTTACGCTGGCCACGGCGGTGTTCACGATATCAACTGGTGGAAGGAGCGTTTACAAATCAATGGTCTTGTAAGACAAGAACGAGAAGGACGGACAGGTATAGTGTTGGAGGACAACCTTTTCAGTGACTTCGACCGTTGGAACATTCTGGGCTTTTCCGACTTGCTTACCCTCGCCCATCTTCCAATTTCCATCTCCCAGGGCGAGGAGAGCAGCCCCTACTGCATCCTGTACCTCAGGGATCCTGTCCAAGTATTGCAACGTCTGTCACCATTCAACAATATGTTTTAAAATTTGGGAAGAAAGTTGAAAATACGTACGGATATGGTGAAATCCGCCAGACCGACACCCAACTCTCCACCCTTGCTGGGTCCCGTTCCTGCCAACTTCAAATCGGCCAGAAATTCGGGGAACGTCCGCAAACACACGCTCCGCACTGAATTTAGACCGTCTCGTAATTCATTCGCATCTCTCCGTCCTTCGCCTCTCCTGGTCATGAGTGTCTCCCAACGGCTCTGGGAAGTCGAAAGAGCAGCGTAGGTGGCAAGAGCATGGAAGGTATACTTATGAAGGGAACGTTTTATGATAGCAGTCAGGGAAGACAAGGTATCTGTGAACAGTGTAAGAAGGGGGTTGAGCAGGGTATCGTACGTAGATGCCAGGAGAGAAGACATCGGAAGCGGTGCAAGATCGGTAAGGAGGTTATATTCAGTCTAGGATATGCTACCATCAGCATACAACGGATGATGTGCAAATCACCCACTTCCGCAATGCGAAGAAGGTTCTCCAGCCAAGTCCCGAATCCTTTACCTGCAATGACGCCATCCAATGTTTCAGCACGGTCAATAGCACGCTTTGCATGCATTTCAATAGACTTTCGATTCCATGCCCCACGCATGTCCGCGTATCCGCGCTGAGCTTCTCGTAGAGTGGCAAGAATGATCTGACCCGCGGGATGTGACGGATGGGTAGAAGGTAAGGGAAGACTACGCAAGAACGTGACAAGAGGCTTGAGGGAGGCGAGTAACGTAGGTGGAAATGTCGTTGGAGTAAAGTCGAGACCGGCGATCGGAGGCGAGCCCGAGGATCCTTCAGCGACAAGTTTTGTGTACAGCTGTGTAAGTTTCTTCGTCCCCGTCTCTACAAGACGGGCCTGTTTGAAGGATGTGGGCGGAGATGGCTTAGTGCCAGGGAATACACACTTTTTCTCGAGAATCTTCGTCCGAAGATTTGAAGGCAATTGCCGCATTCAAGCGCGCAAGAGTATCAATATACACATTCAGCTGTCCTGCTTGAGGACTAGAGAGTGAGAATTCACGCTCACATTTCAAATACAAAACGAAGTTGGCGCATACCCTCGTAAGATGAGTCCTTCTTCCTCAGCAATCCCTTCGTGACTGCTCGCCACTTCTTCAATTTTCAATAATGCGCGATCGATGTCTGTTCGCGAGCATGTAATACCGAGAAGAAGTTTGGTCAGATACGGCCAAGTGATGAAATGACATGTCACGCACTATGCGACCGGTGATTCAGTTTCTGAGTAGCAGCGTACATCGGCAGGATCGATTTCTCCAGCTTGACTAATCGAGAATCGAAGCTTGTTAGTATGGCTAGTTGATTTAGTCTCGATCAGGGTGAAAAAAGTAGGGACGTCAGTCTACCGTACATATCATCCGTTGCGATATATGGTGAGTCTTGTTCAGGTTCTGTTCGAGCTAACAGATATGCTTCCGCGTTAGCTCCAAATGATATTTTGAATATGACTTACGAGTTCAATCTCTGCACTTTCATCATCCATAGTTGACGTTGAAGAAGGAAGGCTAAACTTCAAGTTGAAGGAACTCGGGAAGGCTCTCTCAGGAACGTCGCAGGCACAGCCACGACTTTTTCTAAGCCTTTGCACACCCAACTACGGCGCAATATATATAGGTCGGAAGAACAATTGATTGATTGTGCTTCAATCCTTCAGTGCTGCTGTGATGACGCGATGCACGCCAAAAGCGAGCAGATGATCAGATTTGTAGTGGAGGCAGTCCCTAGTTTATTCCTTTGATTAACACCGTGTGGAAGGGCCGGAGGAGCGTGCGGGCATGGTTGAAGTCCATAGGTGGTTCTCTGGATATTGGGAGGGGCCGACAGGGTTGTTGAGCATCGCCTTCTCAGAAGGTGTCGAGTCGGAGATTATTACTTGCATACGCCGAGAGCACACCAGTTATGGCGCTTATCCCGTAAAGAGATGCACAGGAGCCTGAACTACATAATAATGGGTTTACAAGCATGATCATATAAGTGCATGATCGTGATCAGACAAGTAGACTCCCGATGGTTCACATATTCAAACGCGTTTGATTTCACGGTACACGCAGAATTAGAATAAGAGGTGTATTCTGTTATACAGCTTCTGCAGGATCCAAAACTCGATAGGGATACTATGTGGCAGGTTAAACATCGTTAATTCCAAGTGGATCCCCGGGACGAAAGACCATGCTTTCCATGGACATTCCCGCATCTGAGTCCGCCACAATCTGCGCGTGATATTTGCGAAAACTGACGACAAGGCGTGGGGGGAGTATAAACGGCTCGATTGTGCAGAATGCCGCTGCAAGTGTCTTATACGTCTCCTGCAATGCGAACCTCAGCGCTCTGTTTAAATTGGAAAGTTAAAGGAGAGATAAAACCCCAAGGTATGAATTACTAGTAAGACGGATACATACCGGTGTGTTTGGTAGTTGGAGAGTAAAATAAATAACTCGGAATGCCAAGTTTCTGATGCATTCGCGTGTTTGACAATAGTAAATATGATCGTGTGGCAGTCAATTCACGAAATTAAACATGGAACAGCTCGGACCCACCCAATAAAGTATAGCATACTATCCCGTAAAAATATCTGGACGTATGCATGCACATTGCAATCACCAATAATTCGCCGCGTCTCGAATGTATGTCTAATGAGCCGTATGATGGCTAATGCCGTTAGGATACCATCAAATACGATGCCTGGGATCGAAGTCCATGCGTACAGCAAGGTGCTTAATGAAAATTCGACTGTGCAGATTCGCATGCCAGCAATTTTTATGTTCGTTGCTAGAACAACATCATCGTTGTAATGAGAACATGCCTGAGTGACAATTGTGCCGAGGGGAGACGCACTGTACAGCCCTTTCCGCGGCCCATAGTAAAATATAGCAGCAACGAGTTCAACAATAACAACTGGGAGAAATAATAAAAGGAGGAGGTACAAGAGCCTTTTAGATCGATTATACAATGCGAATACGCGTAGAATAATAATTCCTGGTCGGGTTGAAAAATTGCGGGTCTTTTTTGATAAAAATGAAACCCACCATAAACGACTAGCATGTAAACATATGTTCCCCAGTTCGTGAAATTTAACGTGTTAATACCTGGGACAGCAGGAACGGCGTCAGCACAGACTTAAGGAGTGGCAGTGGATGCTCACATCTGAAAAATATGTCAACATACCTCAGCGAGAACACTGAAATAACTTCAAGGTACATACAGCTAATAAAGTCCGACATGAGGAAAAGACCACGTTAAAGTAAATAATCCTACGCACGGGCTCTGGCATGTAAATGGAACTCCCCCCTGTGGATTGAACGCAAACACGGGTTAATCATGTCACTAATAGACCTGGACAACCGGCCTACACACATATTGCATCCAATCTGGGTAATTTAGTGAAGCACGAAATGGACTACAGCTTCCACTCACATCGCAATAACAATGCCCAGATACCGAACAATGACATAAAAGGTTGACATTAATGACCATGGTTTCTTCTGAAATTATATGAGCTTGCAAACGGCACAATAGAAATGAATGCTCGCAGACCCAAACGTGTTCCACCTGCCACAGGCCTTATAAATAGTGTTCACCATATTTCAAAAGAACAACTTACTTCATGTCCAAGTATGAGTACTAGAGAAAGAGAATCAGCTGGCCACATTCAGGAAAGAGATGATTACTGACAGTAATCATACGTGACGATAGTGATGATCGCAACTGAAAAATCATACCTGAGCATTTGCATCTAATGGTCGTCCATAGAAAAATCATACCAGTACAATAGTCATTCAACTGAAGGTTTTTCAAAGCAGCTCGCGAAGATTCTGCCATGAAAAGGAGAACGAAAGAAGGACAAAACCTATCCTGGATGTTTGAATGACGAGGACCATTGAATATAAACGGCCAGATGCAACGCCTTGCGGCGGGTTCAAGGGAATCTGCGTAGCCCAGCGGTTCCCCATGTCCGTGTGGCTGTCGCTGTTTGAATTGCCCACTTTGCATTGCCTCTACAGCAAGCAATTTTTGGCTACAATGATGGAACTCGCTACAAACGTCGAAGTGGTCCAGTAGAGTCCGTTCAAAGAATTAAATTTCTTGGTACTGGATCATACAAGTTCTGAAGTTCTGAACATACCTAATGCTGTAGGATTCTAGGGTTGCATTGTACAAGCCGTCGGGGGGGGGGGGGCGGAAACTTGAAATAGACGTGGCTTGAATAATTCTTCCGAGTATATCAAAACGATCAGATGTGAAGTCTATGCAGACTGCGCAGTCCCTGTAAGTATGATAAGTTCACGACAGTAACGCATCTATTACTTACCATCAACGAGAATATATTACAAACAAAAAAAGCTCTCAAGCGATGTTGTTCGGTGCATTCTTTGTCAGCGCCGCCTATTTTTGTTGTACTATTTACAGTGCCAAGGTTTCTTCCTCTTATCACCATGTTCGTCCGTTCTAGGTACCCTATCTGTCCTTCATCTCGCGTTGACTTATTTATTATCCATTCTAGTTCCTAAGTGCCCTTCGGTGGTTGTGTGTGTAGCCTGCCAATGAACTTTTTTTGCCTATAACAAGGGATTCTATGCCGTAGGCTTACATACACCGGCGAGGGTGAGTTCTCCATCATATCTAGTTTAACAGCGTGTCCAACAATCAGAAAGAGACATAAACAGAGCGCATTGGCTACCAGATGCGAATTTTCCCACCTGAAACTTGTATGGTTCCATGAGAGACCAGCCAGTAGATCAAATTTTATCAGATGACGCATTTTCACACAGATATGACTCACATATCTAACTGAGTTGCCACTTCGCGTCCGGGAAATCCATGCCAGGACAGGCATCATGATGCTGTGGTACTCGTAAGGTAGCCATCGGCCATCTTTCATCTACTCGGCGGCAAGAACGACTCCATCGGATGATGGATCGCTCTGGCCGCATAACCACGCTCGTACTCCTGCTCTACCCTGACGTCCAAGCATGTAAGCCACCGTCGAATATACATACATTTCAAATCGGTCTAGAATGCCACAGGCTTATAAGTCCATGATCATCGGATCCAAGAAAAATGCCTCGACATCATTCCACTTCCTCGCCACTTAGTCAGCTACGGCTGCCATTCGGATCACCAGAATGAAATGCCATGCTCTCCAATGATATCCCCGCATCTGAATAAGCCACCATTTGCACGTGGTGTCTGCGAAAACTAATGACGAGGCGTGGTGGAAGCACAAGCGGCTCCAATGTGCAAAACATGGCTGCGAGCGCCTTGTAAACCGGCTGCAAATTTATACCACCATCGAGATAAGATGCTGAACACAACACGAAGCGGAAACGAGGTGAACAAATACGCACTGGGAGATTGGAGAACTGAATGATGTCAATAAATCGGTTGGCCAAGTTGCTGATGCATGGCAGTCGAACGCCGATAAATAGGGATGGTCAGTCACGTCGCGAGATTGAACCCCGAACACATTCACCCAATAAAATACAGAACACTATCACGAGCAAGCATCTGCAAACATGCGGACATGTTCCACTCACTGAAAGCGTGTCGCATCTCGACGGTGTGCTGGATAACCCGTATGATCGCCAACGCTGTCAGGATACAGTCGAATAGAATTCCAGGAATCATGATATAGATCAGAAGTGAGGGGCTTAGCATGTATTCCACCAAGTGAACCTGCGCGCCGGAAAGTGATATGTCTACCACTGGCGCATCGCTGTGATAAGCACGAGGGCAGAAAAGGGGAAAGCATCGTTCGTACCATTTCGTGGTCCAAAGTAGAGAATGCTGCCGGCAAGCTCGATGACGACCACGGGTATGAATAGCGCGAGAAGAAGAACTAAGAGCTTTTTAGACTGATTGTACATTGCGAATATCCGTAGTATTATTATCGCTGATAAGGGATTTAGTCAAAAAAGCCTCATAAATTGATATGATACATCATCTCAATCAGACACACCTTCGAGGGCGAGACCATAGAGATAACCTCCCCAGTTTGTAAACTTGAACATAGTGACACCTAGGGCATGGTACGCATTACATATATCAATGCACAGACGTGATATGCAATCGGTGCGCACATCTGACAATCAGGTCAATACGCCCTACTGATGAACCAATTAAACGTACCTCTGCGAGTTAGATGGGACCAAGATGTCAACGTTGTCAACCGTTGAATTAGCATAAAGGTAATTGCCACACCAACTCGGGCATGAATATGAAACCTTCCCCTGTGAACGGAACATCTATAGTGGGTTCAAACCTGGATGAGCCAGAACATGCACACGTATGGTACCCATTCTGGTCATTTTAGTTGATCCGCATCATCAAACAATGCGTGCCACTTACAACCCAATTGCAATACCGAGGTAACGAACTCCTATATAAAGGGTCGACATGAGTGACCAGGGTCTCTTCTGCACGAGGATCAGTTGGCAAATCGAGTCTGACCAGACAGCAGGGTGCACAGACCCAAACGTGTTCAATCTATAACAGATCTGAGGTTCATAGCGAGACTCGAGACAACGAAAGTCTCACTTCGCATAGCAGCATCAGCACTTCAAAATAGACAGAATTATTCTTAGTCGTTTGATAAAGATGGTCATAACGAACAGTAATCATATACAACCACCGTGGTGAGCACGACTGCAGACGAAATATGAGCTACGTTTGTATGCCCACAGAAAATAGTGTGTACCACAACAATAATCGCCGAATCGAAGGCTTTCCAGGGTAGCTTTCAATGATTCGGCCATGGGACGGAGAGAGATACTTGTCACTGGGAGAGGGTGACTGAACTAGGGTGTAGCAGAATTCACAATAGGCATCAACATTGAATATATAGCCATGATGCATGATGGTTCGCCGCCTTGCCGTTTGCGCTGACGGATGAAGGCTCTTGATTGCACCCAATGCCGCCATCTGCCAATCTTTTTGATGTACTTTTTCGCCATCGGATGCATCACTTGCCCCCATCACATCATGTATACTGCAGTGATCTGTATGAATTTCGAAAACCCTGGCGAGTTCGACTCTTTGGCAGCTAGACACGCGACACCTGTCAAGTGGAGCAAGATCAGTGCATGCATTACCATGCATGGTATGATGATCACTGCATTGACAACAGGCTCCATGAACTTCGAGTTCAATTTCCCTTGCCACCAACTTGCAGTGATACTCACAGAAACACACAAAACAATGCAAGCAATGATTCAATACACTCTGCTGGTGCTGGCAGGTGACACAATCCTCATTCAAGATCCATAGATATTGCTCTGTGGCTGTACTTATGTCTAGCTGTGCCATAGATTATCATATGCCTGTTTGAATGTGGTTGAAATGAAAAAGCCAACAAATGACTTGTAAAAAGAAGAACAGAGTAAAGAGCTCAGGGTTTGGACTTTTGGTCTGCATCACCAAGTTACTTTGACTGAGGAGGACATCCTCAGCAAAGTCCCTTGGCTTATATATTTATGGGGGTGTTTGTACATGTAGTGTTCATTTTGTAATGGCTCGTTACTTTCACGCTTCAGACTTGGAAGCAATGGCAAAGACCGGCATAAACGCAACACCTCGTCCACTGTAACCAACGTCGTCCTCAACTATCAAAGGAGGAGATAAGATAGGGATCTTATCTGTATCTTCAGAGGGTGTGATAAGGATCGCCTTCAGAGGTCTCTTCGTACTTCAGAACCTTGTCAACCCTGTCTTCTGTAAGGGCAAAGGGCGAGTGTTGATGACAGGATGTGTGCACCAATGAAGAGGGGAGTGGTTGAGTAAGCAACTCCACTTAGCTACTGCCAGGGGTCCTGCTGGTAGAGCACACTGGTTAGGTGTGAGATCCAAGAAGTTAACAAGACTAGAGGGCATCTACCGCTAGCCCTACTACTTATATACATCTTCTGATGAGGTAGTGTAAGGCCTCATATGGTAAATACAGTATCGTACCATTGTGGCTATCCGGTGGCCACGTCAGTGTCCTTCTGATAAGGGAACATGTGTTACCCTCATGTCCATCAAATGGAAGGGAAGGCTCTGCCTTCTATCTAACCTCGTGGTAACCTCATGTGCCGCTTCTAAGTCCTAGGATCAATCCCTGATCCGATCTTCTTCATCTAAGATCCAGCCACGATGGGATCTTCTTCTAGAGATCTCAGATCTCTCTTCTGATGGTGGAGATAGAACGATCTCCCTTCTATCCTTCTAGGATTCTTCTAAGTGTCACTGATAAGATCAGGACTTGCAATCGTGCGATAAGATGTCGGAGATTGCCGAGATAAGATAAGATTGTCGAAATCTAATCTTCTTCAGAATGCGCCGTTGCGCGGAAGTGATAACGATAGCGATCGTTACATCCACTATGATTTCCCTTTTTCGCTTATCTTTAACCCCTATTGATGATCTTATCTTATCTCGGCACTCTCCGGTATCTTATCAGATATCGCATGATTGTGGGAAGGATCTTATCTGAAGGGACTTAGAAGTTTCCTCGTTCTTTTTGCACTCATTGATATATGGCAGATCCGATCTAAGATACAGATCTCATCTAACCATATCGGTCAACACTGCCCCATTATGTTCACACACTTATTCCCGTATGTTCACACATTTATTTCTGTCTCTTCCATCCTATGTCTCATGACATACATGCCTCATTAATTTCCACTTTCTATTTCTGTTATCTCGGCTATGCTTTTCTGACGGACTCTTCTGATGTACCCACCGCTTCTCATGCACAGCCCAGATAAGCAGTGCCTCAATTAGGGTAGTTACACAGCCATGTACAGCCTCCCACTATGCATATATAAACCCAGGGAGCTCGGCTGGTAACCCCAGTCTTGTTCACCTTGGAACTTTCGCCTAACAAGCGGATAAGCAGCCAGGTAACTCACTCAATCCATTTCCCCTCGCTATATAAGGGAGAGCCCTCACACGGTGTACCCCAGTCCCTTCTCATCTCTCCCTTGCTCCACATAAAGGATCCTCGCATTCGCAAGTCCAAGTTGTTAGGTTCGCTTCACATTTACTATAAATGTATTTTATAGTATTGTACTATAGAAGCATAGAGTATATCATCAGAGATAAGAAGAGAATGGAAGCATACAATGTGTAAGTGGAGATTACTTCAGAGCCAATAAAGGCAGTGCCTTCTGTAATGGAAGAGAAGAAATGGAGATTAATAAAATGTGTAAGGAGCATATGAATTTAATCATAGATCTTCTGATTGTGAAGTGCTAGTTGCACAGTGCAGAGATTAAAAGGGTAGTGCTCCACATATGAGGAAAGAGGGAATGGGCTAGTGATACCCAAAGGTGCAACACTTGTTATGAAGAGTTTAGGTTTCATCTAGATCATGTGATCTTTATTGTTATGTGATGAGTCATGTTGTTAGTCACATGACCTTGCTTATGTCAGTCATAAGAGAGAAAATGTCTAATTCAATTGATGACTTTTGGATTCACAACAGTGGTAATAGACCTAGAAGAGGAGCATGGCTGTGGTCATGGGCAGGTGGAGGTGATGGTGATCACAGGCACTGTTGGGACCCAAATTTGTTCTACAGACAAGACAGAGTTGTTTTGGAATGGCATGAGAGACACAGTGTAGCCCATATCAGTATGGTAGTGTCTCACTAAATGGAAAAGAAGAGTGATTAGGGAGGAGGACAGGATGACAGAGAGTGAAGGTGTGACTTAGCTGAGCATGTCATCTATGCAAGCATATGTATATGGCCTCTTTTTTCATTTTGTTTGGTTCTCCAGCCTGACCTATGTATACCAAGTCTTTTGATTTTTTTACAAGTGCACTGGTAGTCAAGGTGTCATCATACATATGTGAAGCAAACCTAACTCTTATCTTCTGAGCAAGGCCTATATATGGAATGATGACAAAGAGGACTGGAGTAGGCCATATGAAGACTCTTCCATATGGGACTGGACCAAGTGAGCCCACTAATCTTTACAATCACTGTATTAGGTGAAAGTGAAACAGATGACTCTTCTTCTACTTCAAATGTGGAGGCCTATCAAAGGTGTAGTGTGCTTGTGAAAGTGAGAGATGTAAGGGGGGACTGGACTTATAGAGGACATCTCAGAGGTTAGCTAAAAGATCCAAGTGAACAAGACTGAGGTTTAGTCAGTCAAGTTCTCTGAGTTTATATACCCATAGAACTTATATATGAAACGAAAAGGAACAACAAATAAGAGATGGAGAAGGTCGTTGCTTGGAGAGTTGTCCTAAAACACAGAAACAACCAAGACAATCGAACTGAGGGGCTTTCCCTGGTTCGATGCTTGGTTTTTATATTCATAGGTGCATGTGTGTACATATTTGTGCATACTTCTAAATATAAATATTCAAGAAATTGTTCTATAAGAGCTTAATGTGCCATTGGGCAATAAGTAGTACGTGAGGATGTAACGTGCATCAAGAGGCTTCGGGACTAATAAAGGCAGTGCCTTCTGTAATGGAAGAGAAGAAGCGGAAATTAGATACTTGTGTATGTCGTGACATCTGATGTCAGTGTCAATTGCACCGGATAGAGGATAAAGGCAGTGCCCCAGTATAAGGAAAGAGGAAATGGGCTAATGGTGCCCAAGGGTGTGACACTTTGTTGTGAAAGGTTTGGTCTCTTCTAGATCATGTGATCTTCATCATCATGTGATGAGTCACAGGGTCAGTCACATGACCTGGGTTATGTCATCAGAAAGCGAAAGAAATCTTCTAAGTCATCAAGACTTTTATGAGTTCATAACAGTATATACATGTATATGTATTTACCCTAATTGAGTGTAGTCTTATCTGGGCTGTGCATGAGAGGCAATAAGTATATCAGAATGAGTCCATCAGAAAGCATAGCCTTATGTATATAGGTAAGAGTGGAGATTAAAAGAGCATGTTTGAAATGAAAAAGCCTCTCAGAGACTTTAGCGAGAAATATGAAAGGACTGAGTTCAGGTACTCGAAGCAACCAGTACAAGTCAACTGTCAAGCTACTCAAACTGAGCAGTTACTCTCAGTTGAGCGGCCCTTATATATTGGAGGGCATAGTGTATGTATATGTTTGTGCATATGTCTATATACATATTTCCTAGAATCGTACTATAAGAGCATAATGTGCCATTGGGCAATAAGTAGGTCATGAGGATGCAACGTGCATCAAGGGTCTTTGGAACTAATAAGACAATGCCTTCTGTAATGGGAGAGAATCAAACAGAGATTAAATACTTGTGTATGTCATTACTTTTGCTCCTGGTGTCTGTTGCACAGGACGGTAATGAAAGGGCAGTGCCCTATATATAAGGAAAGTGGAAATGGGCTAATGGTGCCCAAGGGTGCAACACTTTGTTGCAAAGGGTTCGGTTCTTCTATATCATGTGATCTTCTATCGTCATGTGATGAGTCACAAGGTTAGTCACATGACTTGGTTTTTATCAGTCGAAAGCGAAGAGAAATGTCTAAGTCCAGTGGACTTTTTGGGTTCGTAACAATGTTAGACATGTGTCATAGAAATGGAAGAAAACCATAGATAGAGATTAAAGAAGGCAATGCTGACTGATATGGTTAGTGTTACAAATCCAAAAGTTCACATCCGAACTTAGATGATATAACGATCACTATTGTTAACACTTCCATGCAATGGTGCACTCTGAAGAAGATTAGATTTCGACAATCTTATCTTATCTTATCTCGGCAATCTCCGACATCTTATTGCATGATTGCACGATCCTGATCTTATCAGTGACACTTAGAAGAATCCTAGAAGGACAGAAGGGAGATTGCTCTATCTCCACCACCAGAAGCAAGATCTGAGATCTCTAGAAGAAGATCCTATCATGGTTGGATCATAGATGAAGAAGATCAGACTTAGAAGTGGCACATGAGGTTGTCATGAGGTTAGATAGAAGGCAGAGCCTTCTCTTCCATTTGATAAACATGAGGAGAATACATATTCTCTTATCAGAAGAATACTGACGTGGCCATAGGATAGCCACTGAAATGAAAAAGCCTCTCAGGACTTTTAGCGTAAAATGTAGAAAGACTGAGTTCAGGTACTCGAAGCGACCAGTACAAGTCAACTGTCAAGTTACTCAAACTGAGGAGTTACCCTCAGTCGAGCAACCCTTATATATTGAGTCTAGCATGTATGTACATGTTTGTGCATGGCTACCATAAACATATTTCTAAAAAGTCGTACTATAAGAGCATAATGCGCCATTGGGTGATAAGTGTAATGATCGCTATCGTTATCACTTCTGCGCAACGGCGCACTCTGAAGAAGATTAGATTTCGACAATCTTATCTTATCTTATCTCGGCAATCTCCGAATCTTATCGCACGATTTCAAGTCCTGATCTTATCAGTGACACTTAGAAGAATCCTTGAAGGACAGAAGGGAGATCGTACTATCTCCACCATACAGAAGTGAGATCTGAGATCTCTGAAGAAAGATCCCATTGTGGTTGGATCTTAGATGAAGAAGATCAGATCATAAGATTGATCCTAGGACTTAGAAGCGGCACATGAGGTTGCCATGAGGTTAGATAGAAGGCAGAGCCTTCTCTTCCATTTGATGGACATGAGGAGAACACATGTTCCCTTATCAGAAGAACACTGACGCAGCCACTGAATAGCCACAATAGTACAATAGAAGTATTTACTTATAAGGACGGGACACAGCCTCCCACTCACTGTATATAAGAAGTAGAGACTGAGCTATGGAAGCTCCAGTCTTGTTCACTTGATACTTTCACCTAATACAGTGATTGTAAAGATTAGTGGCTCACTCAGTCCCAGTATAGTCCCTGGACAATAAAGGACGCTTTCCCCTTTGATGCTGCGCGTCCTCTTGCTCCACATCAAGGTCCCTCGCACTCAGAAGTCGCAGTGTTAGGTTCGCTTCAGAAATAGAAAGCGGAGATTAATAAGGCATGTGAAACATGAAGCATAGAAATGGAAGAGAGTGGAGATTAACATGTGAGCATAGGGGGGCAGTGCTGACCGATGTGGTTAGATGAGATCTGTATCTTAGATTGGATCTGCTACATGTCAGCAAGTGCGAGAAAAGGGGAAATAATCCAAAAAGAGAGAGAGAGCTTCTAAGTCCCTTCAGATAGGATCAATCCTGCAATCGTGCAATATCTGATAAGATACCAGAGAATGCCGAGATAAGATAAGATCATCAATAGGGGTAAAAGATAAAGGAAATCATAATGGGTGAGGTGTTGCGTTAATGCCGGTCTTCGCCATTGCTTCTAAGTCTGAAGCATGGAAATTAAAACGAAAAAGCCACTAAGGACTTTTGTAGAAAAGAGGACTGAGTAAAGGGCTCAGGGGCTTTAGAGTCTGCACCGCCAAGCTACTTTGACTGAGGAGTCATCCTCAGCAAAGTGGCTTGGCTTATATATTCATAAGGATGTTTGTACATGTTGTAGCATAACTACCATAAGCGTATTTCTAAGAGTCGTACCATAAGAGCATAATTGGCCATTGGGCGATAAGTAAACATGAGGATGTATCGTGCATCAAGGGTCTTTAGAACCAATAAGGCAGTGCCTTCTGAAATGGAAGAGAAGTTAACAGAGATTAAATAGTCATGTGTGTCATAGCTTCTGTTGTCGGTGCCAGTTGCATAGGATGAAGATTAAAGGGCAGTGCCCCATGTATAAGGAAGGTGGAGATGGTGCCCAAGGGTGCGACACTTGTTGCGAAGGATTCGGGTCTCATCTAGATCATGTGATCTTCATCGTCATGTGATGTGTCACGGGGTTAGTCACGTGACCTGGCTTATATCAGTCGAGAGCGAAGGTAAACGTCTAAGTCATCAAGACTTTATTGAGTTTGTAACAGAAATAGCAAGCCGTTACAGATTGGGCTGTAACCAATGTACTTCTTCTAACTTCAAAGGTAGAGGGAAGCCTTTCAAAGGCGTAGAGATGCTTGGTAAGCAATGGAGTGGGGAGTGACTACTGTCAGGGGTCCTGCTGGTAGAGTACACTGATTAGGTGTGAGATCCAAGATAACAAGACTGGGGTTTAGCTAGTCGAGTTGCCTCAGTTTATATAGGCAAAGATACATGGCTGTGTCTATCCTAATTGATGCAGAGCTTATCTAGGCTGTGCGTGAGAAGCAATAAGTACATCAAAAGTTCCATCAGAAAGCATAGCCGAGATAGCGGTAATGAAAAGGGCATATGTTACATGAGTTATAGGAATGGAAGCAAATGGAGATGAACATGAGAAACATAGTGGGCAGTGCTGACCAGTATGGATAGATGAGATCTGTATCTTAGATCAGATCTTCCATTATATCAGCAAGTGCGTGAGAAAGAGAGAGAGGGAAAGAAAAGAGATAAGTCCTTTGCAATCATGTGATATCTGATAAGATACCAGAGGTTGCCGAAGATAAGATTAGATATCATCTTGCTTGTCAAAAGCATAGAGGTTTGGGTTAGGCATCTATGCCAGTTCTTGCCATTGCTTCTAAGTCTGAAGCATGAAAGTAATGGGCTGTTACACCATACCCCTTCTGTGCTTGAGATTCCAGATCAAGCTTGGGAACTTCAAAGGATACTGCACTGCAGCGGGTTTCGTAAGGGTTAAATAGACCGAACTTGTCATAGAAGGCTTCTTTCATGTCAAGGTGGCGATTCTTTTCGTGGAAGTGGGCCAGAGCATCCGCAGCATGGGTAAGATTCTTTTTCAGTTCCTGTAACGATCGCTATCGTTATCACTTACGCGCAACGGCGCACAGAAAGGAAGATTAGATTTCGACAATCTTATCTTATCTCGGCAATCAGCGACATCTTATCGCTCGAAAGCAAGTCCTGATCTTATCAGCGACACTTAAAAGGAATCCTTGAAGGATAGAAGGGAGATCGGACTATCTCCACCACCAGAAGCGGCGATCTGAAATCGTCAGAGAGAAGATCCCATCGTGGTTGGATCTTAGATGAAGAAGATCGGATCATAGATTGATCCTAGGACTTAGAAGCGGCACACGAGGTTGCCATAAGGTTAGATAGAAGGCAAGGCCTTCTGTTCCATTTGATGGACATGAGGAGAACACATGTTCCCTTATCAGAAGGACACTGACGTGGCCACAGGATAGCCACAATGGTACGATATAGTATTTACTATATGAGGCCATACACTGCCTCATCAGGATATGTATATATAGTAGGAGGGCTAGCAGTAAAAGCCCTCAGTCTTGCTTATTCTTGGATCTTACGGTCTACGGCCCCTATAGTCCAGACAATACTCCATTGGTGCACACACCCTGTCATCAGTGATAAGCCGCCCTTTGCCCTTCTGAAGATAGGGTTGACAAGGTCACGATAGTCTTCAGATAAGATTCCTATCTTATCACTTCACCCTTAATAAGTGGAGAAAGCTTAACCGTTTCAGTTCCCATGTGTGATCATCTTCTCCATAACCTGCCCAGTGTACCAGATATTCCTAACCGTTTCAGCGTTTCTGCATATCTACAATGAAGTCCACTTCAAATTCTTCTTCCTGGTCATCAGAGATCAAGACAGGTCCTGGTTCTTTCACAGGCTGCCCTTCGAGTCTTTCCTTATAGGGTTTGACTCGTGATACATTGATGACGGGATGGATTCTCATCGAGAGAGGGAGTCATAGTTTAACGGCGTTGCGGCCGATTACTTCTGTGATTGAGAAGGGACCCAGCCACTTCTTGGATAACTTCTTCGATTGCCTGGTAAGGCGAAGGTTGTTGGTGGCCAGCAGTACTTGGTCTCTGACCTTATACTCTGGCACATCGCTTCTATGTTTGTCTGCCTGCAGTACCATGTGCTTTTGCGCCTTCTCTAGGTTTGCGGTTGTCTCTGCAAGGGTTTCTTCTATCCACTGGGCTAAGGTGTCTGCAGCGGGTGCTTTTGAGGATCCAGGTTCTATTCCCATGCGAGGGGCGTAGGTTCTGGTTACTTCAAAGGGGGACTTCTGTGTCAAGGCTTGCCATTTCACATTGTAGCTGAATTGGGCGATAGGCAACCATTCTGACCAATCTTCTTGGTGGTCACAGATGAATAACCACAGATACTGCTGGAGATCTCAGTTGATCCATTCTGTTTGACTGTTGGTTTGGGGGTGTGCTGCCATGGAAAGCCGGGGGCATATTCTGAAATGTATGCAACCACTCGCTAGTTGCGACGTGAACGTTAGCCAATATATCCTACAAGAGGGGAAGGAGGGACATAGTGAAGGGAGGACTTCCTAGACTGGGAGTGAATAGGGATGAGCTTTGCTTCAAGGGTGAAGGACCGATGGACATCGTCGTATCACGGTTGATGTTCGTATCGAACCGGGCAAAGGGTAAGAGCTATCTTGCTACTATCTTCAAGTGAAAAGATCAAGTGAATAAAGCTGGGGAGCTTTGTCCACTGATCGCTTCTATTAAATACTATCTACTACAATGCACGGACCATCTGACATCACTACATGAGGGAAGAGCATGTATCAACATGCTGCGTACATGAGGCAGACTGGAGTGTTCTATGATGTCAATAAGTAACGATGAGGTAAAGATAAGGGAACGTGTCAGGTTCCAGACCATGACGTCATTGATAGCATAAATAGAAACGAACTGTGAACTCGCAGTGAGGCATCTAGGCCAAACATGAGGTGAGGGCGTGGATGACAGCTTGGGAATCGCGGGAAGACAAGGGTCTAGGCTGGATTCACAACATATTCCTAGGCGAGCACAAAGATCCTTCATAACTTGTGCAGCAAATTGGAGTCCTCGATCTGAGACGATGGATCTAGAGATCCCATGGTTCGTCCAGACCCTTGTGAGGTAGAGCTTGGTGGTCTCCAGCACCGTGATTTCCTTCTTACAGGGAATGAACTCCACTTCTTTGGAGAACCTATCCACTACCACGAGGATGGAATCATATAGTGATGAAACTGGAAGGTCAGTGATGAAGTCGGCTGAT
>JBBPTS010000057.1:44531-55446 GCA_038094235.1 Fistulinella staudtii | reverse complement strand
ACATACCCTACTTATCGCCCAATGGCACATTATGCTCCTATGGTACGATTCTTAGAAATACGTTTATGGTATTATATACAAACATGTACATACATATGCCTACGAATATATAAGGGCGACTCAACTGAGAGTAACTCCTCAGTTTGAGAAGCTTGATAGTTGACTTGTATTGGTCGCTTTCGAGTGCTTGAACTCAGCATTCCTCCCTCGCATTAGTCTTTGATAGACTTTTTCGTTTCAAGAAAGATACAACCCCTTTTCCAGAAGAACTCTTTACTCGGTCGGCCACAATAAAAAACGAGATCTCCTTAAAAATCCACATCTCCCCCGACCAGAAGAACCGTGACTGGAGCACGGTAGAAGCATTATTGGATAGCGGGGCCAATGTCACCTTCATCGACAAGAACTGGGCCGAGAAGCACCAGATTCCTCTACGAAGACTCCGACACCCAATATCCATCATCAATGTGGACGGCACCCATAACTCCGCCGGGAAGATAACCCACACAGCCCTAATCCAAATCGAGTACCAAGGACACCGAGAGAGGATAGAGGCAGAAGTAACAGACATCGCCACGTTCCCTTTGGTAATAGGGTTCAACTGGCTAAAGAAGCATAATCCGGAAATCAACTGGAGAACCGGAGATTTGAAGTTTACCTGCTGCCCACGTTCCTGCCACATGCTGCAAGACAGGAGTGAATTCCTTGTCACATGCGACAAAGAAGAACAAGATAACGCCTGGGCAGCATATCATATTCGGGCTGCAACAGAAAACCCGAAAGAAGAAAAGAAGCGACCCGCACAACTGGTGCCTGCTCGCTTCCACCAATGGCTAAAGGTGTTTGAGGAAAAAGATTCCGAAAGAATGCCGATAAGAAAACCCTGGGATCACGCTATCGATCTCAAAGAAACCTTTATCCCAAAGAAAGGGAAGCTGATCCCTTTGGGGCCAAAAGAACAAGAAGAAGTCTCGGCGTTCATAGACAAACAATTAAGAAAGGGATACATACGTCCCTCGAAATCCCCTCAAACATCGCTGGTCTTCTTCGTCCCAAAGAAGGATGGATGAAAACAAATGGTACAGGACTACCATTACTTAAATGAACATACGGTTCGAAACAACTACCCATTGCCGCTCATTTCTCAACTGGTGGACAAGCTCAAAGGAGCAAAGAAGTTTATGAAAATCGACCTCAGATGGGGTTACAACAACGTTCGCATTAAGGAAGGAGACGAGTGGAAGGCCGCATTCGTGTGCTTCAGAGGCGCCTTCGAACCCTTAGTCATGTACTTCGGGTTGTGTAATTCACCCTCCACCTTCCAGGCCATGATGAACGAAATTTTCGCAGACCTAGAAGACATTGTGGTCGTCTATATCAACAATCTCCTCATATTCACGAAAACAGATTCCCAGGAGGAACACGACTGCCTCGTGAAAGAAGTTCTAAAAAGGTTGGAAGAGAACGACCTCTTCGCTAAACCAGAAAAATGCATGTTCTCCGTGGAAGAAGTAGAATTCCTCGGAATGACGGTGGGAAAAGATGGAATCAAGATGGATAACGAAAAGGTAGACGCCATACGGGCATGGCCGAAGCCCAGGAACCTCCACGACGTACGAAGTTTCCTAGGGTTAGCCAACTTCTATCACCGCTTCATTAAAGATTACGCATCCATCGCAAAACCCCTGACCCGCCTTACAAAAAAGGACCTGCCCTTCCAGTGGCAGTCAGAAGAACAAACCGCCTTCGAAAGGCTCAAAGAAGCGTTTTCCACAGCCCCCATTTTAGCATTCCCAGATGATGAAACAGAGTATAGATTACAGACGGACGCATCGGATTTTGCCACAGGGGCAATCCTGGAAACGAAAAAGGAAGATCGCTGGCACCCGGTCACCTTCTTCTCTCACGCCCTAAACGACACCGAAAGGAACTACCCGGTGTTCGATAAAGAGATGCTTAGCGTCATCAGGGCACTCGAGAAATGGCGTCACTACCTAGAAGGGGCACGCTTCCAGTTCGAGATCTGGAATGACCACGCAAACCTTCAGTGGTTCATGCAGAAACAGGATCTCAACAGAAGACAAGCTTGATGGAGCCAATATTTATCCCGCTTTAACTACGTCTGGATTCACAAACCAGGCACGGCAATGGCCGCAGCTGATGCGCTCTCTAGAAGAAGCGATCACGCAGAAGGAGTTGAGAATGATAACAAAGGCATCCAACTCATCACCCCGGATAAGATCCGTTTGACACGCATCGAAGATGATGGGGACAGAATCCTTGACCAGATCCGATCGGAAACCCTACAACTTTGGGAATCGGAGGTCAATCAAATAGAAAATCAAGGAGCAGAGCTCTCAGACGATGGCGTCTTTAGGAAAGAAGGCAAAGTCTTCACACCGGAAAAGGTCCGAATGGCAGTAATGACTGCCCACCACGATACGCCAGTGGCAGGACATCCAGGAGTGGAAAAGACAATGAGTCTGATCCAGACGCACTACTATTGGCCAGGAATGACCAAAGACGTAAAAGAATATGTGGCTCGATGCCACACGTGCCAGAAAATGAAAACAGGAAACACAGCCCCAGCTGGCAAGCTTCAACCACTGGAACTGCCGAACATGCCATGGGAAGACATCTCCACCGACTTTCTCACAGACCTACCCCTCTCCCAAGGTTATGATTCGGTACTTGCTGTTATGGATCATTTTTCCAAAGAAGTGGAATTCATCCCCTGCCACAAAACCATTAGCGCGTTTGAAATGGCTAAACTCTATCTAGAGCGTGTTTGGACGAATCACGGACTTCCCCGAAGCATCATGTCAGATCGTGGCCCCCAATTCGCCGCACAAGTCATGAAGGATCTGTGCACATGCTTAGGAATAAAACGCCGCCTATCAACGGCATCTCATCTGCAAACGGACGGACAGATGGAGCGAATCATTAGGGACCTACAGCAATATCTTCGGTTGTTCATCTGCGATCACCAGAACAACTGGAGTGAATGGCTGCCTATCGCTCAATTCTCATATAACTCGAAGAAGCAAGCTTCTTCCCAGAAAACCCCCTTCGAAGTAACCCGGACTTACCCACCATGGATGGGAATAGAACCCGGTACTTCTAAAGCCCCAGTGGCAGACGACCTAGCTCAAAAGATCGAGCAAACCCTCGCGGAAACGTCCGCTAACCTAGAAAAGGCCCAAGAGGCAATGAAAAAACAAGCCGACAAGCACCGATCTGATGCCCCTGAATACAAAATCGGCGATCAGGTGCTGCTTGTAATGGCTCGCTATTTCCACGCTTCAGACTTAGAAGCAATGGCGAAGACTGGCATAGATGCAACACCTCGCCCATTATGATTTCCCCTTTCGGTTATCTTTAACCCCTAGCGATGATCTTATCTTATCTCGGCATTTCCCGGTATCTTATCAGATATCGCGCATCTGCGGGAAAGATCTTATCTGAAGGGACTTAGGACTCTTTCTCTTTTTTTGGACTAAACTCTCTTTCCTTTCACACTTGCTGACATATGGCAGATCCGATCCAAGATACAGATCTCATCTATCCATATCGGTCAGCACTGCCCAATTATGTTCCCACGTTTATTTCCGCTCTCTTCCATTCTATGCCTCATGTCACACATGCCTTATTAATTTCCGCTTTCTATCTTTGTTATCTCGGCTATGCTTTTCTGATGGACTCTTCTGATGTACCTATCGCTTCTCACGCACAGCCCAGATAAGCAGTGCCTCGATTAGGGTAGTTACACAGCCATGTACAGCCTTGTAGTATGCATATATAAACCCAAGGAACTCGGCTGGTAACCCCAGTCTTGTTCACTTGGAACTTTCGCCTAACAAGCGGATTGAAGCGTGAAGACTTCTTTATCCTTCGAGAGTTGACTTGCTCTGAAGAACGGTGGATAGCCTATCAAAGGCGTAGGGTGCTTATTCAGCAAATGAGGATGGAGGGACTGAGTCTGACTGGTAGAGCACGGCCGTAGGCGTGAGATCCAAGTAGCAAAGACTCTGCTATGTGAACCTTGTCAACCCTTTTGTGTATAAGGGCAAAGGGCTCTGATCACTGATGACAGGCACTGCTGTGCACCAATGGAGTATTGACTGGACTATAGGGGCCGTAGACCGTAAGATCCAAGTAAGCAAGACTGGGGTTTTACCAGTCGAGCTACCCGGCTATATATATGCAAGAGTACATGGCTGTGTCTATCCTAATCGAGCAAGGCCTTATCTAGGCTGTGCGTGAGAAGCGATAAGTACATCAGAAAGTCCATCAGAAGGCATAGCCGAGATAGCGGTAATGAAGAAGGCATGTGTTACATGAGGCATAGGAATGGAAGAGGCGGAGATGAACGTGAGAATCATAATGGGGCACTGCTGACCGATATAGATAGATGAGATCCTCATCTGAGATCCGATCTTCTTATGTCAGCGAGGGCGTGAGAAAGAGAAGAGAGAAAGAGAAAAGAGTAAGTCCTTGCATACGCGCGGTATCTGATAAGATAGCGGGGAATGCCGAGATAAGATTAGATAGCTGTCAAAGCTGTAAGGGCTTGGGCTGTGCATCGATGCCGGTTCTTGCCATCGCTTCTAAGTCTGAAGCATGAAAGTAACGAGCCGTTACACGGATAAGCAGCCAGGTAGCTCACTCGGTCCCAGTATAGTCTCTGGATATCAAAGGACGCTTTCCTCTCTTGACGCAGGACGTCCTTTCCTCTATATAAGGGAGAACCCTCACACGGTGCACCCCAGTCCACGGAAGAGCCTTCACACGGTGTACTCCAGTCCACGTCTCCCTTGCTCCACGTTAAGGTTCCTCACACTCGCAAGTCAGAGTTGTTAGGTTCGCTTCACTGCTTGCTACAGACAATCTCCGCTTGACGCGGGAATCACGGAAACTCTCTGAAAAGTGGCTGGGACCCTTTCAGATAACCCAGATCATCGGCCGGAATGCCGTTAAACTACTCCTTCCTTCACAGATAAAAATACATCCGGTGGTAAACGTATCACGGATTAAACCATACAAGGAACGCCTTGACGGCCAACCTGTCCAGAACCCAGGTCCAGTCCTAGTGACCGAAGATTGGGATGAAGAATACGAAGTTGATTTCATCATTGACGCTCGCAAATGAAGGAACAGATGGGAATATCTGGTGCATTGGCACGGATACCTGGAAGAAGACCGCACATGGGAACCCGAGAAGAACCTCACCCACGCCAAAGAGGTGATAGTGGAATTCCATGAGAAAAACCCCAAGCTCCACCTACGCGAGTCATTCTACGAAAATTACGGCTTAGAAAACCCTTACAAAACTCTCTTCGTACGCGCCGTCACTTTCACATCCCCCCCAACTGTTACGAATCCAAATCCAATAAAAGTCCTGCGGACTTTGAAGACTTAGACGTTTCCTCCGCTCCTATGACTGATATAAGCCAGGTCACGTGACTAACCTCGTGACACATCACATGACAAACAAGATCACATGATCTAGACGAGACCCGAATCCTTAACGACAAAGTGTCGCACCCTTGGGCACCACTAGCCCATTCCTACTTTCCTTATACGTAGGGCACTGCCCTCTCATTTCCATCCTGTGCAAGAAGCACCGACATCAGACGTAACGACACACACGACTATTTAATTTCTGTCTTACTTCTCTTCCATTTCAGAAGGCACTGCCTTTATTGGTTCCGAAGACCCTTGATGCACGATGCATCCTCATGTCATACTTATCGCCCAATGGCACATTATGCTCCTATGGTACGATTTCTAGAATTACACTTATGGTAATTACGATACACATGTACAAACAAACCCTATGAATATATAAACCAGGTCGCTCTGCTGAGGACGAATCCTCAGTTAGAGTAACTTGGCAGTTCCGACTTAAAGTCAACTCTGAGCCCTCTACTCGACCCCCTTCCTACAAAAGTCATTGATTGGCTTTTCGTTTCACCAACCACCCATTAGGGTCTTCGATGGAACTTGAAGACCATGAGAAGGGGATGGTGTTACGAATCCAATAAAGTCTTGATGACTTAGATGTTTTTCTTCGCTTTCGACTGACATAAGCCAGGTCACGTGACTAACCTCGTGACACATCACATGACGATGAAGATCACATGATCTAGAAGACACCGTATCCTTTGCGACAAGTGTCGCACCCTTGGGCACCATTAGCCTGTTCCTACTTTCCTTATACGGGGGCACTGCCCTTTCATCTCCGTCCTGTACAAATGGTACCGGCATCAGACGTAATGACCTACATGAGTATTTAATCTCCGTTTACTTCTCTTCCATTGTAGAAGGCACTGCCTTTACTGGCTCCGAAGGACCCTTGATGCACGACGTATCCTCATGACTACTTATCGCCCAATGGCCAATTATGCTCTTATGGTACGATTTCTCTAAATACGTTTATAGTAGTTATGCCACACATGTACAAACATGACCTATGAATATATAAACCAGACTGCTCTGCTGAGGACGAATCCTCAGTTAGAGTAACTTGGCAGTTCCGACTTAAAAGTCAACTCTGAGCCCTCTACTCGACCCCCTCTCTTATAAGTCATTGATTGGCTTTTTCGTTTCACTCAGCTATGCTTTCTGATGGACCTCTCTGATGTACTTATTGCTTCTCACACACAGCCATGTACAGCCATGTAATATGCATATATAAACCTGAAGGAACTTGGCTGGTAACCCTAGTCTTGTTCACTTTGGAACTTTTGCCTAACAAGCAGATAAGCAGCCAAGTAGCTCACTCAGTCCATCCCTTTCATTTGCTATATAAGAGAGAGCCCTAACCTGGTGTACCCTAGTCCAACTCCCTCTCCCTTGCTCCACATCAAAGGACCCTCGTACTCAGAAGTCACAAGAGTTAGGTTTGCTTCAGTAGAAACTTTCCTTGACAATGATGCCAATGTCACCTTCATCAACAAAACATAGGTACAAATTCACCAGATTCTCCTTAAACCCCCTCATCACCCTATTCATGTCATTAACATCAATAGGACCAATAACTCCACAGGAAAGATCATCTATACTGTTCTAATCCAAATCAAGTACAAGAGACATTAAAAGAAGATAGAGGCAGAGATAACCAACCTTGGCAATTTTCTATTAGTTATAGAGTATAATTGACTGAAGAAGTATAATTGACTGGAGATCCAGACACCTGAAGTTCACCCACTGCCCACAATCCTGTAATCTGCTTCAAGATTGAAGCAAATTCTTAGCATCATGTGAAAAAGAAAAACAGGATAATATCTAGAAGAATAATATATAGACTGTAGAAACTAAACAAGGCATCCAAACTGTTACGAATCCAATAAAAGTCTTGACGACTTAGACGTTTCCTTTCGTTTTCGACTAACGTAAACCAAGTCACGTGACTAACCTCGTGACACATCACATGACAATGAAGATCACATGATCTAGACGAGACCCAAATCCCTCACGACAAGTGTCGCACCCTTGGGCACCATTAGCCCGTTCCCACTTTCCATATACTGGGGCACTGCCCTTTCATCTCCATCCTGTGCAACTGGCACCGGCATCAGACGTAACGACCTACACGAGTTCCGAAGACCCTTGATGCACGTTGCATCCTCATGACTACTTATCGGCCAATGGCCAATTATGCTCTTATGGTACGATTTCTCTAAATACGTTTATAGTAGTTATGCCACAACATGTACATACAAAACCTATGAATATATATACCAGGTCGCTCTGCTGAGGACGATTCCTCAGTTAGAGTAACTTGGCAGTTCCGACTTAAAGTCAACTCTGAGCCCTCTACTCAGTTCTTTCCCCTTCAAAAGTCCCTAGTTGGCTTTTCGTTTCACTTTACTCTAACTACCCACTTCACCGTCGATAAGAACATCCTCGCTGAAGGCCCCATTTGACGCTGCAAACATAGGACGATTAAAGAAGTAACGTCCACCAGAAGTTTCACATCTCGTATACGCTAACAGGACCAGTGCCATCATCGCACTTCTCCATTTCCTCCACCCCTCCCCTAGACCTCTTCGCCGACGAACCGGCACCACTCGACCCGGAGGTAATAGCCTCCCACCAGAAGTTCAACAAAGAGGCTGGCCTCTTTATCAAGAGCATAACCGACCTCATCAAGCAAGCCGACCGCAGGCAGCGCTCCAACCGACTCGCCCCCAGCTTCTACGAGGAGCTCCAAGGACCCTACCTCCTGCTCGAGATCGAGTATCTGGTAGAGAAGGCAGAGGAGAATGGATTGGATCTTCGTGGTACTGCGGAGAGACTCGATACGTACAGTGGGGATCGCATTGCCTTTCTGAACGGGTTGAAAGAAGGGAGATTGGTAGGACCCTCAGGAGAGAAACGAGACGTATCAGAAATTGGAATACAGACAGAGGAAGGCCCGAGAAAGAAGCGGGTAAAAAGGAACTACCCTTACACGAGCAAAGCGAGAGCAGACCCTCGCTCCCCCCTCCGCCCCTCTTACCTGTTGAAGAAGGCCAAGAAGTAAGGCCTTGGGTCAGTAGGAGATTGAAAGAAATCCCTCGTGTATCATTGCAGAGATAGCAACCCCCCCCAATTCATATTCTTTTCCATAATGTCATACGAAGAACAGCTCGACGCACTCAGAGGCCAACTCCAGGCCATGATTACCGAGATGAATGCCCAAGCCCACGAAATAAGGACGCTCAAGGAGCAAAGAGATAACGCCCTGGCGGCAAACAACCAAAACTGGGCAGGGTCATCTACGGGTGGAAGTAGAATAGAAGCATTCAGAGACCCAGGAGAATACGACGGGTCAAAAGCCAAGTTCGACGAGTGGTGGATCAAGATGAGATCCTGGCTCCGCTCAAACCCTTTCTTCCTCATAAAAGCCCGATATAGTGATGGGACAGACAAACTAAATCCCATCACCGGCGAACAAGAATACAATATCAAACTCGTCGAAGGAATGAGAGCGGTATTATCACGCCTAAAAGGGCAAAAGGGAGGACCCTGGGTGCAATCGGAGCTAGAAAAACTCCTACAAGGAAGGACCACCTTCAAAACTTGGGAAGACTTCGAAACAGAGTTCGAAGGACTGATGAAACCAATGTTGCACCGCGACTGGGCAATGGTGAACATCATCAAACTAAGACAAGGAAAGGATGACATCGACACCTTTCTCGCCAAGTGGCAAGCGGCCAACAATCGAGCAGACCTAAGTGACGAGCACGGGGTCTTACTCCTAGAACAAGCAGTGTCTGATGAAATCAGACAAGAACTCTTCCGAACGGACCAGCGGAGTCTGTTCATCTCCACCACCTTGACCAATATACGGAAAATTGGCAAGGCCTTTGAAGCGTACAGGATGTACACGGGGCAAAATATACGGAACACCCCACCACCCACATCGGCTAGACAGGCTACCACCGAAAGGAGAGACACCCCAAAAGGAGGGGTATGTTTCAACTGCGGACAGACGGGACATCTCCTAAAGGAATGTCCAAAACCAAAAATTTCCTGCCCCGAGTGCAAGTGGGTTGGAGGGAAACACAAGAAGGAGTGCCGAAAAGGCAACCAAAACGCCAGGGGTGCAAAGACGTCACAAGCCCCTGAAAGAAGAAGCGCGCCAAGAGAAGAAGGTGCCACCGCGTGGGAGGTAGCCGACGAAACGCCGCAGGTATCGGACCCCTGGAATGAGATAAAGGGGAAGACGTTCGATCAAATGCAGGAGTATTTCGTAAGAAGGGCCTTCCAACAGAAGGGAAAAGGGAAGGCGAATTGAAACCGGAAAAACAATTCGCCAACAATAAGTATTCTTTCTTGGAAGTAAATGACTCATACGATACATGGTCAGAGGCGTCTCTCGATGAGTGCGGTGCAGACCACAAATGCATGCTTGATTCCTCTTGCAAAAAAAAGAAAGATACTTTCCCTTTTCCGGAAGAAATCTTCACCAGGTCGGCCATGACAAAAAACGAAGTCTCCCTAAAAATCCACATCTCGCCCGACCAGAAGAACCGTGACTGGAACACGGTAGAAGCATTATTGGATAGCGGGGCCAATGTCACCTTTATTGACAAGGACTGGGCCGAGAAGCACCAGATCCCTCTACGAAAAATCCGACACCCAATATCCGTCATCAACGTAGATGGCACCCAAAACTCTGCCGGGAAGATAACCCATACAGCCCTGATCCAAATCAAGTATCAAGGACATCAAGAAAGGTTAGAGGCAGAAGTAACAAACATCGCCACATACCCTCTGGTAATAGGGTTCAACTGGCTAAAAAAGCATAATCCGGAGATCAACTGGAGAACCGGAGATCTGAAGTTTACCCGCTGCCCACGTTCCTGTCATATGTTGCAAGATAGAAGCGAATTCCTCGTCACGTGCGACAAAGAAGAACAAGATAACGCCTGGACAGCATACCATATTCGGGCTACGATAGAAAACCCGAAAGAAGAAAGGAAGCGACCCGTACAACTGGTGCCTGCCCGCTTCCACCAATGGTTAAAGGTGTTTGAGGAAAAAGATTCCGAAAGAATGCCGATAAGAAAACCCTGGGACCACGCCATTGATCTCAAAGAAACCTTTACCCCAAAGAAAGGGAAGCTGATCCCTTTGGGACCAAAAGAACAAGAAGAAGTCTCGGCGTTTATAGACGAACAATTACGAAAGGGGTACATACGCCCCTCGAAATCCCCCCAAACATTGCCAGTCTTCTTCGTCCCAAAGAAGGATGGAAGGAAGCGCATGGTACAGGACTACCGTTATCTAAACGAACACAGTTCGAAATAACTACCCGCTGCCCCTCATTTCTCAGCTGGTAGATAAGCTCAAAGGAGCAAGAAAGTTTACGAAGATCGACCTCAGATGGGGTTATAATAACGTTCGCATAAAGGAAGGAGACAAA
>JBBPTS010000057.1:0-44436 GCA_038094235.1 Fistulinella staudtii | reverse complement strand
CACACAGTTCGAAATAACTACCCGCTGCCCCTCATTTCTCAGCTGGTAGATAAGCTCAAAGGAGCAAGAAAGTTTACGAAGATCGACCTCAGATGGGGTTATAATAACGTTCGCATAAAGGAAGGAGACAAATGGAAGGCAGCCTTCGTCTGTTTCAGAGGCACTTTCGAACCGCTGGTCATGTACTTTGGATTATGCAATTCGCCCTCCACCTTCCAGGCCATGATGAACGAAATCTTCGCAGATTTAGAAGATGTTGTGGTCATTTATATCGATGACCTCCTCGTATTCACGAAAACGGATTCCCAGGAGGAACACGACCGCATCGTGAAAGAAGTCCTGAAGAGGCTAGAAGAAAACGACCTCTTCGCTAAACCAGAAAAATGCATGTTCTCCGTGGAAGAAGTAGAATTCCTCGGAATGACGGTGGGAAAAGAGGGAATCAAGATGGATGATGAAAAGGTGGACGCCATACGGGCATGGCCAAAACCCAGGAACCTCCACGAGGTACGAAGTTTCCTAGGGCTAGCCAATTTCTATCACCGCTTCATCAAAAATTACGCATCCATTGCGAAACCCTTGACCCGCCTTACAAAAAAGGACCTGCTCTTCCAGTGGCAGACAGAAGAACAAACCGCCTTTGAAAGGCTCAAAGAAGCGTTCTCCACAGCCCCCATTTTAGCATTCCCAGATGACGAAACGGAGTATAGATTACAGACGGACGCATCGGATTTTGCCACAGGGGCAATCCTGGAAACGAAAAAAGAAGATCGTTGGCACCCGGTCGCCTTTTTCTCTCACGCCCTTAACGACACCGAAAGAAACTACCCGGTGTTCGATAAAGAAATGCTCAGCGTCATCAGGGCACTTGAGAAATGGCGTCACTACTTAGAAGGGGCACGATTCCAGTTCGAGATCTGGAATGACCACGCAAACCTACAGTGGTTCATGCAAAAACAAGATCTCAACAGAAGACAGGCTCGATGGAGTCAATATTTATCCCGCTTTAACTACGTCTGGGTTCATAAACCAGGCACGGCAATGGCCGCAGCAGATGCGCTCTCTAGAAGAAGCGATCATGCAGAGGGAGTTGAGAATGACAACAAAGGCATCCAACTCATCACCCCGGATAAGATCCGTTTGACACGCATCGAAGATGATGGGGACAGAATCCTCGACCAGATCCGATCGGAAACCCTACAACTTCGGGAATCGGAGGTCAACCAAATAGAAAACCAAGGAGCAGAGCTCTCAGACGACGGCGTTTTTAGGAAAGAAGGCAAGGTCTTCACACCGGAAAAGGTCCGAATGACAGTAATGACTGCTCACCACGATACGCCAGTGGCAGGACATCCAGGAGTGGAAAAGACAATGAGCCTGATCCAAACACACTACTATTGGCCAGGAATGACCAAAGACGTAAAAAACTACGTGGCTCGATGCCACACATGTCAGAAGATGAAAACAGGAAACACGGCTCCAGCTGGCAAGTTACATCCGCTGGAATTACCAAACATGCCATGGGAAGATATCTCCGCCAACTTTCTCACCGATTTACCCATTTCCCAAGGCTATGATTCAGTACTCGCCATTATGGATCGATTTTCTAAAGAAGTAGAATTCATCCCCTGCAATAAAACCATTAGCGCATTTGAAACGGCTAAGCTCTATCTTGAGCGAGTTTGGACGAACCACGGACTTCCCCGAAGCATCGTGTTGGATCGCGGCCCCCAATTCGCCGCACAAGTCATGAAGGATCTGTGCACACGCCTAGGAATAAAACCCCGCCTATCAATGGCATCTCATCCGCAAACAGATGGACAGACGGAGCGAATCATCAGGGACCTACAGCAATACCTATGGTTGTTCATCTGCGATCACCAGAACGACTGGAGTGAATGGCTGCCCATCGCTCAATTCTCCTATAACTCGAAGAAGCAGGCCTCTTCACAAAAGACCCCTTTTGAAGTAACACGGACTTACCCACCTCGGATGGGAATAGAACCCGGAACCTCTAAAGCCCCAGCGGCAGACGATTTAGTTCAAAGAATTGAACAAACCCTCGCGGAAACGTCCGCCAACCTAGAAAAAGCCCAAGAGGCAATGAAAAGACAAGCCGACAAACACCGATCTGACGCTCCTAAATATGAAATCGGCGATCAGGTGCTGCTTGCCACGGACAACCTCCGCTTGACGCGGGAATCACGGAAGCTCTCTGAGAAGTGGCTAGGCCCCTTCCAGATCACACAGATTATCGGCCGGAATGCCGTTAAACTACTCCTTCCTTCACAAATAAAAATACATCCAGTGGTAAACGTATCACGGATCAAACCCTACAAAGAACGCCTTGACGGCCAACCTGTGCAGAACCCAGGTCCAGTCCTAGTGACCGAGGATCGGGATGAAGAATACGAAGTCGACTTCATTGTAGACGCTTGTAAACGAAGGAACAGATGGGAATATCTGGTGCACTGGCACGGATACTTGGAACAAGACCGCACCTGGGAACCTGAGAAGAATCTCACCCATGCCAAAGAGGCAATAGCGGAATTCCATGAGAAGAACCCCAAGCTCCACCTACGCGAGACATTCTATGAAAATTTCGGCTTAGAAAACCCGTACAAAACCCTATTCGTACGCGCTGTCACTTTCACATCCCACCCAACCACCCAGTAAGGTCTTCGATGGAACTTGAAGACCATGAGAAGGGGATGGTGTTACGAATCCAATAAAAGTCTTGACGACTTAGACATTTCCTTTCGTTTTCGACTAACGTAAACCAAGTCACGTGACTAACCTTGTGACACATCACATGACGATGAAGATCACATGATCTAGACGAGACCCAAATCCCTCGCGACAAGTGTCGCACCCTTGGGCACCATTAGCCCGTTCCCACTTTCCATATACTAGGTGAAACGAAAAGCCTCTCAGAGACTTTTAACGAGGAGGGGAGTAAAAGACTGAGTTCAAATACTCGAAGCGACCAGTACAAGTCAACTGTCAAGTTACTCAAACTGAGGAGTTACCCTCAGTCGAGCAACCCTTATATATTGAAAGCATAATGTGTGTACATGTTTGTGCATAGCTACCATAAACGTATTTAGAGAAATCGTACCATAAGAGCATAATGTGCCATTGGGCGATAAGTAAAGCATGAGGATGCATTGTGCATCAAGGGTCTTCGGAACCAATAAGGCAGTGCCTTCTGAAATGGAAGAGAAGAGACGGAGATTAAATAGTCGTGTAAGTTGTTACGTCTGATGTGGGTGCCAGTTGCACGGATGGAGATTAAAAGGGCAGTGCCCCACGTATAAGGAAAGAGGGAACGGGCTAGTGGTGCCCAAGGGTGCGATACTTGTCGCAGGGTCTCGTCTAGATCGGGTGATCTTTTATCGTCATGTGATGTGTCACGAGGTTAGTCACATGACCTGGCTTATGTCATTCGAGAGTGGAAGAAAACGTCTAAGTCCACTGGACTTTATGGATTCGTAACACTGGGGCACTGCCCTTTCATCTCCGTCCTGTGCAACTGGCACCGGCATCAGACGTAACGACCTACACGAGTTCCGAAGACCCTTGATGCACGTTGCATCCTCATGACTACTTATCGGCCAATGGCCAATTATGCTCTTATGGTACGATTTCTCTAAATACGTTTATAGTAGTTATGCCACAACATGTACATACAAAACCTATGAATATATATACCAGGTCGCTCTGCTGAGGACGATTCCTCAGTTAGAGTAACTTGGCAGTTCCGACTTAAAGTCAACTCTGAGCCCTCTACTCAGTTCTTTCCCCTTCAAAAGTCCCTAGTTGGCTTTTCGTTTCACAAACCATATATAGTTACACAATCCATATATAATGCCTACCATGGGCAACACCCCAGAGAGGAATAAACAAAGAAAAAAAAGTTGATATAATATCTATATACAATTATTGAAAGAAGACTAAGATTTTACTAAATTTTGATGAATAACCATCCAAAAATCACCCTGCACTTTCAATCTCATCTCTTATCCATGTAGTCAACTCAGATACTATCAATGACCCCATTACTCAAGCTAAGGCCCTTGTTTGACAGGCCTTGGATGATCTTGAAGTAACCAGAGCTCTTCAGTATTCAAAAATGTAAGAGATGATGATGACAACAACAAGGAAATGATACCTCTACATTAGCCTCAACACAGAGTGAGGCCCTACAGTCAGCACTGTTGCTATAGAAATATATTGGGACACTTGATGTTGTACACAAGCTAGAAATGCTCTTGGGGTCATTTAGACAGTGGACCCACTTCATTGAGATACAGAGAAAGAAAGAAACAAAGTTGAATGATTACTTTACTTGCAAATAGCTGCCATCATTTGCACACAACTACTAGATTCTATACAAATTATAAGTTGGTTGAAGTATGTACAGTGTGACACCGCGTGACTCGGCTGTCACACCTCCCGAACAACCCCTCTTACCCCATAGGCTATCCCGAAGGGTATGGGTTAAGGAGTTGACTGTACAAATAATTACATAATGTTACTGCGCTATTACACGCCCTATACCCACATTGGGGCTCCTTGGGCAGCTCCGGCAGCGTGGCATGGGCAAAAGATGTGGAATTCGAAGCCTTCCTCTTCTTGGCCTTTCGCAGGCGGATCAGTGCAAGTGGATGCAACAACGTCATAGTTATAGCCCGAGGTCACCACGATGCGAGTAACTTCAAACTCAGCTCTGGGCACTCCAAAATGTTGCTGGCAAATCTCGCTTGTTTCTTCATCGACTTTACTCATTCAAGTTGGGAGTGAATACCTTGATTTAGGGTCGAGTGACAGTGATAGGGGACACATGAATATAACTGGCTGATATGGAGCGCTGAGCCGGCATGAATGTTATTATTCCGTAGTTGTTTAGAGCGAGGTTTCCATTTTAGGATCGTACAATAACTTAACGTAATTTTACGTAAGCAAAAACGGCAACCGAACAGTGCTTTAAAGCGGGCGTTCTCCAATTTATACCCGTGTTCACCGTCTACTGCCACTTTCTGCCCACGGCGGTAGGACTATACCCAATCTCAGACCATATTCCTGTACTTTTCTACCCGCGTTTTGTCCCTTCAAACCGTCGCAAGCTCGAGGCACGAATGTCGCCAACATGCCCTTCAGAAAACGCACAATCCGTGGATCAATCCGGATTTTGGGATTCTGGAAACGTGAACTGGGACGCACATAAGATTGGCTGGGCCGTCGCTGGAGCATGCGCAGTAGCGGTCAGTTGAATTGGTCTCGTCACTCCCTTAGCAATGCCTAATGCTGAAATGTGCTGTTAGACCCTCATAATCTCTCTCGTTTCCGTTCTACAACACTCTCGGTGAGTTTCAAAAAGGGGCCTACCTTGTTATCATATGAATGCTTTTCTAGTAACTATACCAAGCCTAACGAACAGCGGCAAATGTGAGTGTCAAGATGTCCGCAGTCGGACCTGGCTGATGAGTCATTTTGCGTTAGTCTACGCATTCTGTATATGCCGCCTGTCTATGCTATCATTTCCTTCTTCTCGTATCGGTACTTCCGGAGTTATGACTACTACGACCTCGCAGAATCCGGTATGTTGTAGTCTTGCTACCTTGCCGATGTAACTGATTACCATTTTTATAGCGTATGAGGTAAGCTTTGCCGTCCACCGCCAGATTTCCAATCTGAAATTGAATAGGCAGTCACACTGAGCGCTTTCCTGTGAGTGGCTGTCCCTTGTTTCAGTTCACTTACTCAAGTTCTGATCCCAGATTGCTCTTAATTGAGTATGTGGCATCTACAGCATCTGGTCACAGCGCCGAGAAAGCTATGGAACGCAAGGACAAGAGAAAGCTTCCAATACCCGTATTTTATCCTTTTTTTGGCATCTTAGCATCCCCTGATAAGTCCTTCAGTTTTGTTGCTGGAGATATCGCCCTACGAAGGTACAAGTCCTCGTTTGATGCTCACGCGTATTACTCATTTTCACTTTGCACTAGCCTTATTTCATGTATACCGTCAAGGTATCATCTTTGCTGTCTCATGAAATAAGATTATCTTAGTCTATTGTAGTGGGCAGTTCTGCAATATGTGATCATTCGACCAGGTGATTCTCTCCACTTATCAAAATTGAGGAAGGGGCTGAAACATTATAAAGTATGCAGTATCGTGGGCATTATCTGTCAAGCGTATGGGGTCCTTTGTTCGTCTGGCCCAATAAGCTTTAGCTTTGCCAATATCTACCTGGAAATTGTTGACTTTGTTAGCATCAGGTACGTTTGTATTACTTTACGCAGATGATTTTTCTTAAGTGGCCACCAGCATTGCTCTTTACGGGTTGATCCTGTTTTACGGTCTCACTAAAGATGAACTGAAAGGACGACGACCTCTAGCAAAGTTTTTGTCTATTAAGCTCATCGTCATGTTCACATTTTATCAGTCCTTTGTGGTAAATCCCTTTTTTACATTGGAATAACGCTCTTCATGAAGGCTAACCTTGAATAGTTTGACGCACTTGAAGGGAGGGTCATCAAGGGTAAGTTTTTCAAACAATCTTTGGAATTTTGATACATTATTCTTGCAGCTACAAAGTACTGGACAGAGACCAATATAGCAAACGGCTTGAATGCTCTTGCTACTTGCATAGAGGTATGCCTCACCTCCGGCTGCCGCAAGCCGAGTTTGAATTTGTTTCGAAGATGGTCTTCTTTTCTGCCTTTATGATATGGTCGTTCCCTTGGAATGAATACATAATTGAGGGTGCCCCCAAGACCGGTATAGGGCGTCCATTGTGGGATAGGTTTGTCGATTCATTCACTCGCTGCGCGTTTACTGATTGATTGTGTACAGCATCAACTACAGTATGAGAGTTACTTTCTAATTTGAACAGTTTCTGATTTTTCCCATCTAGCGGATTTCGCCTTAGAAATCGCCTCATCCCTGAGATTTTATAAGGCGCAACGCAAGGCCCATGGGGATGGAGAGAAGAATAACAATCAGAAGATGAACTTTGCGGAAGCATTCGGTCTGGAGGGGGGCAAGGCTTCAACCAGCCGAGAAGCTTTAGCTGTTCGTCCGCGTGTCAGCTATGATGAAGACATTCACTTGACGCCCTATCATTACAGTGAATCTCGCCACGCTAGACCTGTTAGCCCAGACTCTCCATAGTTTCGTGGCTGCAGGTTGGATATCGTGGGTTATGTTTTGGAGGCCACTTGTGTGTAGGCCATCCCGTGTTTAAGATGGACGAACGTCGTCGCTTTGATTGTTTCAACTTCCTCGCTTTCATTTGCCCTTATTGAATGTCATTTTTCTTTCATCCTGTTATGACATTGTTACGTGCTCGTATTTACGTTCAAAATTACAGTCAACCACGATGTGTTATACCCATGGGTCCATTATTGCTTCGTGCTAGGGTGTCTGTAGCTTTATACTTGACGCGGGCCCAGTCGTCGTATAACTGGACCTTGCTCACTTCCATTCTCCTCCGCTGGATCCGAGGGTCTGCTTTGGCAAGAACATTGGCCCTAAATGAAAAAAGGCAATCAATGGAAACTAAGTGACAAATGCGCGCCATGTCGCTCACGCAAATCAAAGAACACGACGGTCCGTAACCGAGTCAAAATAACAAGCTGATCTTCAAACGCCGACAGCCCCGTCGGTACGTTCGGCCGCATGTCGCTGGGCAGCCAAAATAGCCTCCGTGACCCACGATAAACCCAGCCTTGGCGAATATCGATGGCATACGTGGAGCGAAAATATCGATCGTAGACGATGCCTGAGTTTGAACGAGACACAAGATGTGGGATTGAGTCGCCGTTGGGTTCAGCGTTGTCGGGCTCATCAGAGTCAAGCTCGGCGTTGTCATGTTCTTTATACTCATCCTGAGACTCAAGCCTGGCATTGGGACTAGGCTCGCCGTTGGTATTATGCTCGATACCGTGACTAGAGGCATCGTCTGTATCGGAGTCTACATTCTTTTCTGGCATTTCCTCTGTTCTCAGAGTGTCATCTTCGTCCTGTCTATCGTCGTCGTCGTGCGTCGCCGGGATAGATACACCATCTGAGCGAGACGGGGAGCCGTGAGCCTCGGTAGTCTCCGGTTCGTCATCGGACCCATCTTCCACCGGTTTCTTCGTTTGATCGACAAAACTAGCATGGCAATTTGTCAAATTCCAAGTGCAAATGACGCCGCTCGAGCTGCGGGAGCAGACAATTTGATGGCCCTCGGTGAATTTAACGAACTGGATAGTATCCCCATCAGAACGATGTGATGTCTCCTCGCCCTCCTCGGGATTTAAGAGACAGTACGGAAGGGCGTCGGCAAAGGACGGGTCCCAAACGAAGAGGGAACCATTTTCGTGTCCAACGATGATGACTAACCTCCCTTCGGGGACGGCGAGCGCCGAGACTTTGGAAGACGAGCATTCGACGCGATGTACGACGTCGCCGGTAACCATCGAGCGTATCTCTACGCACCCTTTATCGCTTCCCAAAGCCACAGTGAGGGCTTCTGGTACGAATTTCATCGCTGTCACGGCGATATGCCCTGTTGTGATCGTCGTTTTGCACAGGACGGACGGGAGTTCCCAGATTTGGACGACCCCCTCCCCGTGTGCGCACGCAAAGAGCTCGCCCTTCGCCGAAAATTCACCACACGTAATATTGAAAAAGCCTGGTATACGTTTCAGACGGATGCCCGTGGATGCATTATAAATGTGGACACTGAAGCTTTTGTCAGTGTTCCACGTGTATTCCGCCCAGTACGCAAAGTACTGCGAGTCAGGCGATGGAACTGCGTCGGTTGGGCCAAAAATCTCCCCTCCAGTCTCTGGGTCCTTCACCATCGTGCCGTCAGCCATAAATAACTGGAGACCGGCCATTGGTTTAACGAGTAGACTGTGACCATCAGGAGCTGGATAGAAGTCGTTCACGGTATTCTTAAGGTCCTTTGCATGAATTTTCCAGCTACTCTTTGGAAATGTATGCCACAATTTGATGTCGCCACTCTTAGAGGACGTTGCCAAGAAGGTTGAGTCGAGTGACATTGCAATGGCCGTGAATAGATCACCGGAATCCGCAACCAGTGGAGGCTCGTCTAACGTTGAGGATGGTGCTAATGAATGGCGCAACTTTGACCAGCCTGTTCGGGGGGCAAAGTGCTCCAGATATAAGACGGATTCGCGATAAGCGATACCTATGGCATATCCGTCGAGTGAAGGCACAGGATAAAGGATGGTGCCATCATCCGTCTCGCATAGGCGGGCGACAAGACTTGTGGGGACAAATCTGGCTAACTTCCAATACCATGCTGGGAATAGCGATGCAGTTTTGCGGTAGTAATGATTGACAGACCAGAAATGATGCGCAGACTTTCGGCTCTGAGAATGCGTCTCCCACATGTAGACGTCCATGTTGCATACAGAGACAATATATTTGCTGTCCGCAGTAATCCAGACATGAAGTATCGGCTTTTTGTGCATTCCAGTAAACATCCGGAGACAAACTCCAGTTCGTGTATCCCATAGACGGACGCTCTCGTCATCCGAACCGGAGGCAAAGCTGTCCCCGTCGGGTGCAAAGGCAATGCTATTGACTCTAGATGTGTGGCCTCGAAATCTGCGGACAAACTGGCCTGAAAGTACATTAGACATCACAATCGATGCATTCTCGGAGCCCGATACGATCGAACCATCGTCGGGTGAAAACGAAAGACAAAGAATGGAGCGTGTATGATGTGCGAGTGAATGCTGAAGTGTCCCTGCAGATGTTTCCCAGATATGGGCGGTTCCGTTTGCGTCCCCAGAAACCACGAGAGAATCGTCCCGCGAGAAAGCAAGAACTGTAACTGAAGCAGTATGAGCACTTTGATCCGCGTGCAATATGCTTTGTCCCGTGGTGACATCCCACGTGTCCACGGCTCCAGTATCATAGCCGATTGCTACATAGTCTCCAGACGGAGAAAAAACAACGGGACTGCTCGAGGCACCATCTCCAGAAAAATGGCCAACATTGCTTCCAGTAAGTGTGTCCCATAGCTCCACTCCTGGCGTATCACCAGCGGACGCCATCAAGCGCCCAGAGGAAGAAATGGCGAGAGATTGAATTGTGGAGCCGGCGGGTACAGAACGAAGACAGGGCCTCCAGTATTCATCAAGACCGTGTGTGATCACAAACTTATTCTTCAGTTCATGTTCGTACGCACTTCGAAGTTGAACATCGGTCGGTATGCATGGGAGAGAATAATAAACTTGCAACGCTGCCTGCTCGAACGAATCATAAAACATCAACACCAGTCGTTCCGCGTCGTGAAGCAACGTCAACGTTTCTTCACATGGTTTCGGTGAACACTTGAAACAAAATTCAAGAAATATTCACGTCATCATTGAATAGTAACTCCTACCTTTAGCCAGTCCACGGTTTCCCGCAAGCTTAATACTGCACTATCTAGTTCGTCCGTCAAGCTGAGCACCTCGATCCAGCTAAGAAGATATCCTCTAGCAAAACCTTGAAGACTGAGAACGAGAGCGTCGTTCGTTCCCTGATCCCAGGGGACTTGCGAAAGATGATGGGCAAACCAACGACAAGCATAGCGAACGCCCTCTTTGATACGCAGGTTACAGCGTTCTTCCAAGTCTTCGATCTCGGAATTCCGAACGGATGGATCACCTACATCGCACATATCGACCGTGAGGTGTCGAATCATCAGCTCTAAACATGCGCGAGCGAGCATGCTGTGAAAATCGACGTGGTCCACAAAATATTGTTGAGAACGATGGGGACTAGTGAGGAAATCGCGGAAGGAAGTATGGTAGATTCGAACCGCACCATCGCCATGGGTATCTGAGTCTGAGTTTGAAATCACTAGCACAGAGCAAAGGCTCTTGGCGATATGAGAAGTGTCGAACTGGGAGTTCCAAAGTAGATCGTTAAGACCCCGGGTGGACAGTGGCCAGAAGGCGAAGACAACCAATCCAAGGGTGGAACGAACTTTCTCCATGTCTGGGATCGTACCAAGAGCATCCATGTACAGTGCATCGAGAGACGAGTGAAGAAAGGCGCTGTCGGCACGGCCACCATTTCGAAACGCTTGGAGGAGTTCTTGAAGCTGTATGACAGGCGAACCATAGTCTGTATCGACGTATTTGACTACTGTCGTGGCAAAGATAAACAAACCAGCCGCGTTTTTCATGATCAAGTCTAAATCATCTTCCGACGGCCATGGTGCAGGACAATCTTTGATGGACAATTCATTCATAGATTCTCGAATATTTTCAAAGGAATGGCGGAGATAGGACCGGATATCGTCGTCAACATCAAAGTCCCGCAGTTGAAGCGAATGAGTCATGCTCTGCGGCTCTCCGTGCGGTTCGGCTCTGCTCGTAAACAAAACTTTGAGTGGCCAACTACAGCGATGCGAGATTCTGCTGAGGAGGTGGACAATCTCGTTTGCCATCTTAACATCGTCACATTCGTCAAGCGAGTCGACAACAATCAGAATCGGGTTTGAGAAGGAGGTGGAGGAAGACATGATCGGCTCCTGGAGAAGTCTGCGTGCTTGTTCCAGAAGCACCTTGGAAGGGATCGTGGAATCCGCGTTAAGAGCATCCAGCAGGGCTGGTTCGATGGAGGGCGCAAACGCCAACATCTGACAGGCGAGTGTTGGGAAAAATCTATGTGCCTTTCTACGCAATATCTCCTTCCGCGAAAAGAAGAAGCTCGCCGCGAGCCGGTGCTGGCTGGCATACTTTTCTGCAATGCTCTGTGCGATCGCTGATTTTCCGCAACCTGCTTGACCGCTCAACCAACACAGACGCTGGTCGCAGTTAGGGTTGTCAACCCATTCTGTGATGTGTGCAAGGAGTTTAAGTCGTGTACCTGGAAGGCATGTTGGAGCAGGATGGCGACCGATTGAATCAAATGCTGCTCCGGGGACGCTGACACGTTGAAGGTTTTCCAAACCTGCGGCCTAGTCAGCCTAGCTCATACCGCGCAGACAAAATCGTGACGCTCACCCAAAGAGCGCCCGAGAATCTGATTGCCATGGACGATTGTGTTGACTGTGTAATTTCCTTGAACATGTGTTCCAGAATGGATATGCTGGTCCCTATGGACTTCATTGAAAGTCGAATGGCTGGCATCGATGTTGGATGCGTTATTGAACATGGTTAGGATAGAGTAGTGTTGCGGCGCTTCTGCCACTGGTGGCTATCATTGGCCTAAGTGACTCCGAGTCGGAAACTTGAAGGTGACCAAATCATCAAGAGTCGTTACGCACACGGTACGTACAAGTTGTAAGTTCAGCGCTTGATCTTGAACTTGTTCTCATGTCTCCTGTTCATGGTCACTGTGTCAGCCCTTGAGCTCGATACTCGCCGAATGTCGGTACAATACAGGCAGACATTGTGAGTCCGCCAAATACCACCGGACCAGAGGAATGAAGGTGAAGTTCAACACCCTTCGGCCCTTCGCGAGAGAACTGCTTCCGCCGTCGCTTGCCACTGGCAGCTGCAGCTGGTGATATCGCGCTGTGAACTCAAGTTTCGAACATCATCCGCTGGCTCCCGGCGATCCTTCGATCATCTTGCTTCTTATTTCTTTCTAGTACCGAACTTCAAAACGGTTGGGCTTAATCAAGTGGGTTTGCGAATCAGTAATCTTCACAATTTTATATGCGAAGCAGACATCATTTTATCACAGCGTTCGGGTTGCACACGAGCGGAAATGACTCTTCGTCTGCTCGGCAGTCACGATTGTTTCAATTGCGGCCATGGTCACCAACATCTCCGCTGGTGTTTTAGGTGTGCATTCTTATGGTCTCTGACCACGGGAGTGGAGATGAACATAATTTCCTCCTACTAAACCTTGCTATCATTTTCCAATTCGCGAAGCACCACAGTCCCCGAATTATCGTTCTTTGAGACTTGTATCTATTACGGTGATAGACGGTCTGGTTTACAGTCTCGCCGCCCCCCGCATGGGTAATCGATGGTTCATTCAAGAAAATATAAATATTTTCTTTCACCCAAGTGTAATCGCCCGACCGCAATTTCCCCGCTTCCCTGAAAGATGCCACAGTCTATCTCAACCTCATGCGCCGCAAGTGAAATGCCAATGCGACTCTCGTTGGCGCGAAAATCAGTACTATTGTTGATGTTCTGTTTCGCACAATTCTTAGATGCCTTCAACAACGCGGCCCTCTTTCCCGCAATGCCTACTCTCGCGACCTCTATGGGCATCGAGAAAAGTCAGTTGGCATGGATCGTCAGCGGGTTTCAACTTACATTTGCTTCGTTTCTCTTAATTGTGAGTTCTACCACCTTGTGATTTGCGTTGCAATCCGACGTGAGCTTTCAGAGCGGGCGCATAAGTGATGTCTACAATCCCAGTGAGCACGGTATCTACGATTTCTCGGGTAGTAGTCTTAGACCGCGTCAGGAAGTGTCTTCATCACTGGTGTAGCTTTTCTGGGAATTCTGTCCCTATGCGCTGGTTTTGTGAACAACAAGATCGCCATCATCGTATTAAGAACACTCATGGGCATTGGTGAGCAGACGGCTATAAGCTACTGTTCATGCTGAACCTCGTCGCAGCATCTGCAATGTCTATCCCTTCAGCTCTTGCACTTTTGGTGCATGTCTTCCCGCAACCTACGGAACAAGCTCGGGCGATCGCTATTCTTGGTAGTTTCGGTGCAATTGCAGATGGTAGGCACTGTAATTTCCCTGACTCAAACATTACGAACAATATATAATACCCCCAGTGCTTGGCCTTTTCCTTGGAGCAGTCCTTGTACAATACGCCTCATACCACTGGGTTTTTTGGTTTGCTGCGATTGTTGCCATTCCAGTTTCCATAAGCTGCCTATTCATAATCCCCACGCAAGTTGGAAAGTCTGGGAAAAATGAATCCACCACACGCGTCGCAAAATGGCAGAACCTTGATCTGATCGGAATCTTGACCTTGACTAGTGCGTTTCATTTCCGAATATTACTTGAATGCGCAGTGCTAATGGCCATCTCAGTTGCATTTATTCTCTTCGTCTATGCGGTGACGACTGGATCAGGGGCTGGATGGGCCAGCGCAAAAACCCTCGTCTCGTTGGTTCTTTCATTATTATTCGCTCTTGGGTTCTTCTATTGGGAAACCTTGATCCCTTCCGACAGGGCGGTGATGTACGTCCTACACTTCATCTTGCTTATTAATGCATTGTCAATCACTGGCGTAGACCCCCTTCTACATGGTTTTACAATAATTTCTCCGTTCTCTTTGGTTCGGCGTTACTGCCATTCTTTTGGTGGAACGCGGTCTTTTTCGCCTTTACTACACTGTGGCAAAATGATTTTCATTGGACGATCATCTCCACTGTCATCCATATGTGAGCATTCTCCCCGAAGTTACGTCCACTGTTTTAATGTCCTGTCAGGCTTCCCATAGGTACAGCTGCCTTGGTAACAGGCTTCACTGGGCCACTGTCCAGGGTCTTTAGTCCAAAATGGATCATCCTTACTGGTCTTTCCATGGTCTCTGTAGCAAGCATGTTAGTTGCTGTAGGTGGGGGTAGACCAGACGATTATTGGCCATACGTATTTCCTGCCTTTACACTTGGCAGTGCGGGTATAATGTTGGTATACACTCACACGAAGTAAGTGCTCCACCTCCTACTCACTGCATCACGTTTGATTATCGACATGTTTCGTTTTCAGTATCGCGATTTTCCAGGTTACTCCAGCGTCCATGGCGGGTACGATAGGTGCCATCTTCAACGGAGCCCTACAATTTGGTTCAGCACTCGGACTTGCGGCATTTATCTCAATTGAAACGTCTATGGAGAGCGCTTATGGTGGTGCGCGAGAGTACCATGGGCGTGCAGCCGCGTTCTGGTTTCTTTTTGCCGTGGTGCTCGTCGAACTTCTCTCATTGTCCTACTTTTACCGGACGGGAACGGACCCAGCACCAGAATCGAAAATGGACGATTGCGATATCCCGAACATCGCGCAACCAATGATTTTGGGCGAGAACTGCGGTAAAACGGATTCGGCCAAACAAAATACCATGGTGGTCACGGAAGGGCTCGTGTTCCGACTGTCACTCGGAGGACCAAACCATACATCGGGTGAACCTATTTAGCTCGAAGATCCTGTTTTTATGCAAGGAAGCTCTCCCTTTTCTTTCTAGACGTAATGGGTTTCGTCACAATGCAACGCCCCTGCATTCATCGGATTGTAGAACTTGAAAGCGGACGTTTCAGACTCTTCGTTTTTCACGGCCATTATTTCCATTCGTTCATGTACAGACTCAACCGCATGAGCGGCCTATGATAGTGATCGAGCAGATTTTGGATCGGCCTGTAGTCGTGTATGCTGATCTCGTAGAGTGCAGTGGAAAGGTTTCTTGGTACAGTGACATGATACTTGCAACGAAGAAACAGTTTCAACCCAAAAATCAATCAGAAGCAAATGGACTGTAAATCATGAACGTAAGAATTCCATAGAGTTCTTCAAGTTCTCTCGAGCCAGGGTAAGTACTAGCAATACATAAAGGTAATTTGGAAACAGGAAAGCGTAACACCTTGTGATGTAAATTCCAACAGCCATTGATACAAACAGCCAACAGCCTGCGGCGATGTTTTTGCAGCGATATGATCCTATCATCAAATATTTCAGAACCTATAGGGGTAAATCCGTCTGATACATTTGGGCTGCGGCCGGATCCACTCGTCTGGCCCAGGCTTGACCGTGTCGTGCACGTCGTTTGCGAGGTTCCGCATAGCCATGATCTGCAAGGCGAGAGTGCTCTTTCCATCTTGTGGCGTAAAATCATCGATTGGAAGCGGGAGTCGGGGTGGTATCTTAGCAAACCAAGGGAAGCCAATAGGCCATGTAGGCAAGTAACACATTTCCTGTCCACAAATTTCATCCAGTCAGCATATATCACGAGAATAGGAGACTGCGAAATAATCCAACCGACGGACCTCCGAATCACAACCACCATTACATTTGACCCAAACACTCCAATCGAGCCATTTCATTAGGGCATCCAATTCCTCTGCCCATGCATTCCGGATCAGAGCAATCTCAGTCACGTCCGGAGACGCATTTGTGTTCAGTAATGGATCGATTCCTGCGTACACTCCGGCAGCCCACATCTTCGTTACCACGCGACAAATCTCTCTGCTTGTCCCTCGTATAGACTGTAGAACCAACTTCTCGGAGTCCGTCATCGAGTCAAGTTGGGACTCCACAGAGTGCGTATGCGTGGTGGAACAGAGCTTGAATATGGGAATCGTCCAATCAAGTTCGATCTGGCCAGACTGACCGGTTGGCGTGGCCGATAAAAGGATGTAAGGCGTGAGCATGATTCGCAGCTGAGTTTGAGCTTTCTTGGCAAGGTCCAGGATATCATCCGGGCTTGTCGCTGGCGAGTGCAGGAGATAGCGCACCAATTCGAGTCGGTCGGCATATCGATCCACTATGACTTGCAAGAGCGTCTTCCAGTCAATTCCACTGGACACACCATCTGGTTTCATCAAATTCTCCTCTAGCCTTGTCCTTACAGCCGACAATTCTTCGCTGGATATATTTATCGCACGATGATCCCATCTCTCCTGGCCGGCTCGAATGGGAACCAGTGAAGGCGCAAGCAGTGTGTCGTAAAAGGACACCAAACCAGTGAGATCCAACTGGACACGGGTCTCACCAGGGAAGCGGCTGTGCCAAGAACCGACTTCCGCCATTGAAAACAACTCGTATGACGCTGTCGAACGCAGTTTCGGTGCCGACTATGCGTGAAATCTGGTGAAATGCTCACAAAGCGGGAATGGCCCAAACCATTTGCTTGCTAAATTCTCAAATGAGATCACGCGGACACCGGCCGAGAAATCACAAAGTACGAGCTCGCTAAAACTGTCTGAATAAAGGTTGAATAGTTGCCAAAATGACGCTCACAAGGCCGGTTGCATCCTATAGCAAGTTGAATGAACGCGCAAGGCAAGAGAGCTAAAAATTTGACTTACCTTACAATGCCATCTACACCAAATCTCTTCCCCCATTCACAAAGGTATTGAACCCGTTTCTCTTCGTCCTCGATTACATTGATGCAATCACTGGGTTCACCCCACGTAAGGAGGTCTTGCGTGTCCATGGAGCCGAACGGAATCTTGACGGCACTACTGCCGTCAAAGTGGACCACTTTCAAAGGCCGAGTTGTCATAAGGGTGAGAAACCAGCCTCCCACTTGGGAACCATCGAATATATCCCGACAAAAGACATATGAGTGCTCAGGATCCAATGCAGTCCATTCCGGGCCCGCTGGTATCTTGTTATCAGCCCTGCCATGGTAGAGAAGTGTGCCTTTTGGGATGACTCCAGGTACGATGGTGTGCCCTAAGATTGTGTATTGAAGAAGAAAACAAGGCAAACAAGGACAAGAACACTTGCCATTCCTCATACGGGTGTTGGGCCACAGTTGAAGCAAGGAATGCACTGTCTCGAATACGAGATGATCGGTAGCATTGGGGTTCGGACGATTGCTGAGGTCCCATTCAGTATTCTCGACTTGCCAGCGATGACTGGATCCCAGCGGGACCTGAAAAGCGAGAGCTCGGGCGAAAAAAGATACTGCGAGGCAACGGGAAGCAACCCGCAACATTTGGAGGACAGGGGAAGACGCTAGCGATGACCACGGACCACACCCTGAGTTGATAAGTGGTCGAAAGGCGGTTCATTGTCATCAATAATTGGTCATTGACTCCACTTACGGAACAAAGATGATGGTACCTACGTACTCGGCATACCAGGATCAATAGGCGGCGCTTAACCAGTTACGACGAGTTGCTTCCATTGAAAGGGCTGAACAATGTTCCACGTTCCGCGTTGCAGGTGACCAAAAATATGATTTAACTAACAAGGGCAAGCGTCCGAACGGCCGACAGCACCGAAAGGATGCATACTCGTCCATGAAATCACATAAGAAAGCAGTCAGGCACCTCTGATTCCGACTATTACATGCAATCTGATGTGATCAATGTCATAGACGTCGGAATGTATGCAACACCGACCTCAGCAACTTATCAACATTTAAAATTTAGTCATCTTGATTAGAGGAATCGTGGCTAAACGAGAAAGACACGCTCGATCTTCAAAAATGCTGGGGAACTGTCTTTATATCCATACAGTTTGGGATAGGATTTGGTTGGTCAATGTAGAGATGACATTTCCACCATTGCATTGCTGCCATAGTGTGGTCTTGTCCTACTCACAAAAGGATTCATGTTAATGCACTGGGTAGATTCCAAGAGCGGATCTGGTCAGACCATCCAAGTAACCAACAACCTTTGTCATAGCCTTTGGTTACCAGTCTAATGCAGATGAAGCAAGGAGTACGATGCTTCCGATATCAAGAAATTCACCCAGGGGAGTCGCACTTTCCTTCACCATCCAAGTTGGGGTTGTTTTCGCTCAGATTCAGAGTGGGCGTCGTGGGACTGCCATTCAACTGCGCGTGTGATTGTTTATCCTGATACTCATCCATACTTACATGCAACGCATTACAAGTATAGCAACTCCACCACGGCATTCAGAAGAGCCCCGTGACACAATGCTGGTTCTGAGAGAATACTTGGACCATACACCACTACCATGGGCAAATTTTATGACGAGATCCCCGAGTCGCATTTCGAATGGATCAAGAAACAGCACATGTTTTGGGTTGCCACGGCTCCTCTCAGCTCGCAGGGTCACATCAATGTTTCTCCCAAAGGGACGGCCAACTGCCTTCACGTGGTGAACTCGAAGCAGGTCTGGTATGAGGACCTCACGGGTACTGGTAAATATGATCCCATCACTCTAACACCCTGAAACACGTCGCTTTTCATCGGCTAGGTGTGGAAACTATCTCGCACGTTCGAGAAAATGGCCGGATAACGGTCATGTTTTCTGCTTTTGAGGGTCCCCCTAGGATCCTAAGGCTTTTTGGTGTCGGTACGTGCCGCCAGCATTTGGGGGTTGGCTACCCTTGTTATTTAATGTTCACGCTAAGAGACTGATTTGCAGGCACTGTTCACGAATACGGCTCAGCCGATTACGATAAGCTCATTCCCCCACCATCTCGCAGACCTGGATCTCGAGCTGCCATCGTCATCGATGTCTACCAAGTAGGGTCGGTGTGTATTCGTGTCCTTTATGTCTATCGTGCATTTATTCTGATCATGACTCACGCTTGTTTAGTCATGTGGCTACGCAGTCCCGTTATACGACTTTGTCATGCACCGCACACAACTTTCTCGCATGAGCGACAAGATTGAGGATGGAGATAGGGCGTTTTCTGCCTCTCGTGTCAAACAGTACGATACGTCCTTTGACGCACAAAAATACGATGCCAAAGCAAGGCCCACCTCTCTCCGCACCTATTGGCTCATCAAGAATTTGAAGTCTCTGGATGGTCTCCCAGGTTTACTGACAGCTCCTGAAGCCATGTTCCGCCTGGCTCCCCAGAAGAACTTTGATAGGGATAGCACTCGGCCGATGTTGCGCCGGGGCAAGGAAGCCTCCGATACCGCGCGAGACCGCAAGTGGTTCGGATCCGGGTTTGTGATAGGCGCAGTAACTGCAATCGCAATCACCCAACTGATGGTGGGTTTAAAGGGATAGAGATTTTGCATCGTCTCACTGAGGCAAGGTTGGGACTGAGAAGCTGTTCTACCTGCGGTATACTCTACTTCCTTGCCGAGACAGAGAACCTGTTGCCGCGTAGTTGACGTGTGTTAAATAGGGCTATCCCCAAAAGTGGATAGAACCTTTCTGCGATTGTGGCCTTCAGGAGCACTGCTGGTGAAGCAACATCCATACTTTACGACTGATCTGTCACATGCCCTTGCATCATATGTGATAATGTTCGACTCGTGTTCCGTATCCCATACTTTCTGCACGAGATATGATGAGATTGGCGATGGCCGCGTCTTGAATTCCAATCCCTACGGACTTGAATATAGTCACGCCATCCGATGCTCTGCCATCTTGTGGCAGCTCAACGGGCGTGAATGTCCCATCGTCCCCTCTCTCAACCAACTCGCCGAGCTCGAGCAAAGCCGCATTGGGATCCGCTGTCTTTCCAGCAGCGATGAGTTCTCCTGCTTCCAGAGCGCAGGCCTTTCGAGAATCCACCACAACTTTCCATGCCCGATTGATGAGTGCCGAATCGACCTCATGCATGTGTGGCGTGAAACTGCCCACCAAATTGAGATGCGTGCCGGGCGAGATCCATTCTGAAGGGAACAGTGGTTTTTGGGATGACGTCGCAGTACAAATCACGTCTGCACCACCTACGGCCTCCTTCAAACTATTGTCGACCAGGGTCAGCGTATTGAACACGACGGTGGGGTGACACTGGTGTAGAGATGATGCAAGATCGCGCAGACGTGCATTATCCGTGCGATTGACGATGGTGCAGGCGTCAAGAGATGGGAACGCGCGGAGGTGGAGATCGACGTGCGCCTGGATTTGTTTGCCAGCGCCGAATGCGACCAGGGTCTTTGGCGTCTTGGAGACAAAGAGACGGGTCGCGAGGACAGAACCTGATGGTGTCATATGTCACTATAACATGGACGCAATTGCGATTGGATCGCACCAGCAGCCGTTCGAAGGGCTGTCAACGAGGTGGCATTCACGATTGCCCTGACACAGCCGGTAGTCTCGTCCAGGACGAGCGTCGAGGCGGGTAATCCTTGTCGATCCCCGGGAGAAAAAGGGACGGAAACGACTTTGATAGTCGTTCCCAGGTCTGGCACGCGCGATGGCATGAATAGTGCCGTATGTCGCGTCATAGAGATGGATGTTCTGTGAGGTGATACATGATCGGAGCTAAATGACAGCCTATGGAAGACGGAGGCCATGAGAGTCTCAAGGTCGACTGTCTGTAGCTGTGATGTCACTGCATCGACATCCTGGGCGGAGAGTACGAGAAGTGACATGATTGTTATATCTCATGATGGCATTACTACTACTTCCTTATTTAGATAACCAAGTTGGACGAGCACCAACTCGACATGTGATACCATCACTACCGAACATTGTCGCTGTTGACGGCGGACTGCCATCTGATTCTTTCTTTCTTGGTGAACTTTAATGCCAGATTCAACCATGATATAGCCTAAGCGTCCACTCAGACATGATGATGAAATGACATTCAATATCCTTGGGCCCACTTTCCAGTCCATGGTCCTTCCCTGTCGCCTTGCCTAATTCATACCCCTTGGCTTATCGCCCTGGACACGTCCAGATTAGGTCGCTTGGGCTTACTGAAAGAGTCGCTACGTATTATCTCCCTCCGTACCCCTTTCTCACTATCATCGACTTCGTTCAGGCGTTGGACCATGGGCAATTGCGTTTCGCGTCTCCAGTTCACTCTTCAAAACCACATTGACAAATGCGGTGTCACTTGGCGACCCCCACCATGCCCTGCTCTTCCCATCCACGAACCGACGCAGTCGTTCTGGACGTTTCCTCCGTCGTCCATCGCAACCCATGGCTCTACTGACAGGTTTCCTACCCATGCGGACGTCGGCAAGTGCCTCTCGGATGGCTTTTGTCACCCTAGTTCCGTCACTACCACTAACGTGCCACTGGATAGTCATCATCGGGTCTGGCATATCCGGTGCATCATTTGCAAAGGCTCTGCTTGACATGGATCAAGCACGAAGCGATAGCGATCCCTTGAACATTGTCATGCTGGAGGCGCAGGAAACGTGTTCCGGGGCGACGGGGAGGTGTGTGGCCAAATGGTCATTGATAACGAAGCCGAACTGAACGAGACGGGGCGTTGTCAACACAGGAATGGAGGGCACATCAACCCGCCATTGTTTCATGACTATGAAGACCTGAAACGGAAATTTGGCAAGGCTGCCGCTCGGCAAATCATTCGCTTTCGACTTGCACATCAAGAGGTATTATCAGAGGTCGCTGAGGCCGAGGCAGTTAATGCCGACTGTCGAGAAGTGCATACCGTGGATGTCTTCTTTGATGAAAACGTCTTTTCCGAGGCGAAGCGAAAGTTAAGCATTTATGCGGCAGATATGCCTCGAGAAGCAAGTACGTGTCGTATCTGGGAAGGAGAAGATGCTCAAGAGGTACGTGCACGGTTCGCAGTATCACAGAGGGGCGAGCCTTCTGAGTGGTTCGCTGCTAGAAGTACAATCTGTCGCCGCTCGCTGTGGGGTGCATAACAACACGTGCAGGTGCAATACATCCATATCGCTTCGTCACTGGCATCCTTTTGCGACTCTTGGAAGACCATCCTAAACAGTAAGTGTCATTCTCACAAGTATTTTTGGTTATCTATTTCCCAGATATCGGTTTCTATTATATACTGATACACCACCCAGCTTTCAGCTCTTCACACAAACACCGTGCACGTCCATTCTCGAGCCCTCGCACACGAACACATACTACTCCTTGATAACTCCTCGTGGCATATTGTCCGCCTCTCACGTCGTCCACCTCACCAATGCATACGTCGGACAACTCGTTCCTGGCCTCGCAGACGTCGTGTACAGGATCCGAGAAACGATGAGTGCTCAGCGACCTGGAAGGGCTCTCCAGTTTCCGTTACTTGGGAGTGACAGCAGTCAAAAAAACTATGGAGGGCGGTCATATACCTTTTACGACAGCCCCGAAAGAAAGGACTTTGATTACCTCACGCAACTCCCTGGTGGAGAACACGAACTCATGTTTGGTGGGGGTAGTGAGCCACTTCCTGACGTTTATCCCGAGAATGGTGGCGTATGCCGACCACCATCGAGTGGCCTATACGACGTGCATAGCGCGGCGCACGTGTCGGGTGCACTCCCCATCTATTTCGGAGCGGTCAATTGGGGAGCCGAGGCGGTCTCTGCTGACGAATCGTCAGGCGCTCAGGCGCAGGCACAAACTCCTTGGGCTGCTGGGAGGGTGAAGGCGCTGTGGAGTGGCGTCCTGAGTGTGTCCGTCGACGAGTTCCCATGGGTAGGCCGCATTCCGAGCGCCATCTCGGGCCGACGGTCACCTGCTCCGGACACGCCAAAGGCACAGGAGGGCAAGAGGTCCAGGATGGCAGATCCTGGGGAATGGGTTTCTGTGGGGTATTCTGGCGAGGGCATGGTTCACGCGTGGCTATGTTCGCGGGCGCTCGCGCTGATGGTTCTTGGGCTTGAGGACGTGAGGGACGTTGAGAGCGAGGGACGATACGGGGCAGGGCAGACTGTCGACGAGTGGTTGCCTACGTGTTTCCGCATCACTGCTGCACGTTGGAAGAATGTGTGCAGGAACCAGAAGGGGCTAACGGGTCAGGGACGTCGCGTCGTTGCGCGTGGTGGATCAGGAAAGATGAAAATATATCAGGGCCTGCAGTAGTTTGGATGGCTTGAACGGTATCTAGATACTTTCTTAGAGCACCTCATGAGGCAGAGCATCCAAGGCAATTGGAAACCTCATAGACAATGGCTCGGGCGATACATTTCTTATTGAATTACCACTCAGGACCATATAAGGTGTGCCGCAACCAGTACGTCTGGCTTGCGTGCCACACAAAAACGAGAAATCGCATTCTCAAGGGCCCGCGTACGGATATGTTTGTTGTAATTATGTATCGTCAGTTGCGTGAGCTACACGTTATATACGTTATATGCGTATGTACGTCGTTGAGAGTGAGTCAAGTCCTTGTATGATTGTCGATCATGATGGCGGGGGGTAGCAATGCAGAAGGGTAACCAACTAAAAGGAAGAAACTGAAAAGAGGCGGGAACGGGGAGCTTGGATACCGAGAGAAAAAAAGGGTGACCATCGCCACAAAAGCTCAACCATCAGGAGAGACCTCTACAAAGATAATGTACAACTCGAGAATATACCGAGAAATGGAGGAGAAAAGAGAAAAAATATGCAAGGCCGCCCTGCCGAAAAACATGTCCTGAATGCAAGAAAACTGGGCGCGCGCGCAAAAAACACCCTACGGTGATGCATAGCATGCGCCACGTTCAACTGACCGACGCACTCACCGCGCCAACCGGTATCGTCTCCATCAGTGCCCGCAACTCCCGGACACACGCATGACATCGCGTATGCACCTCCTTGGCATTGTCCAACAGTGGCTTGATGTTCTCTGGTGTCATCGACAACTTGATATCGGGAAGCCCGTCCTCTGCTTGGAGTTGGAGCTGCAACGATGTCGGTGGTGCACTCTGTATCGACCCTGTTTGACGACTACTCCCAGGCAAATGCTGGCCTCGCGAAGGTGGTCGTTGTGGGCTCACGCGTCGCAGAGGCACCGGATTCTTCAGCGTCGCCTTCGATCGTGCTGGTCTCTCCCCATCCTCGACCTCCTCTACATTGGACAAGCGCGTCGATCGCATTGGCCGAAGTGACCGTGGGCTCGCCTCGACGTCTATCCTCATGACCTGCGCCACGTCTTGACCTCGATGAGGCGTCACCGGTCGAGAGCCCAGCGTGGCAGAGAGCCCAGACCCCATTGGATACTCGGTCAAAAATGGCGGCGCTCGCCCCTTGCGTCCCTTGATCGTCGCCATTCCTGCTCCCGTACTCGCACCACCCTCGATCCCCAGCGCCCTCGCAGCCCCATCCAAATCAATTGCCGACTCGATCCGATCCCAATCATCCTCGGTCATGTTACTCCCTCTACTCGCACTCCGCACGTCGCTTCGGCTATCTTGCGACGACTCTCCCGTCGACGAAGATGCGCCCTTGTATTTCTGACCGATGCGAAAGATGGACGCCAGTGAGGGTCGTCGGGGGGATTTATGTGGCAAGGGAGGCGCATAGGGCGAGTTGACATGAGTCGGGGCGTCCCTGGAACGAACTGATTCGGGACCAGCGCTCGTCCTGGGTCTTTGCACACCGCCAGGCACGAGCTGGGGGTGTGAATAATAGTGGGAATAGTGCGATGACTCGGTGCTCAGCGAGGCTGTCGAAGGGTCCGCGGGGAGACTGGGCAGGGTCCCGGTACCTTGCTCTGAATGACTTCGTTTGAGCATGCGCAGCATATCTCGCAACCCGGTCAGCCCCATTCGTCCGCCACGTCGTTTCTTTTTGGTGGTTTCCCCGCGGTCGGTGGTTCGAGGCTCGGACTCTTCGGATGGGAGCGTAACGGTGCTGCTCATCGCGTCGCCCCATCGCCAATGCTTGTTGACGTTGTCGTCACGGGGTGGACTATCCTCAGGGAGAAGTTCAGCGTGACTGAGCATATCGCGCAGGAGGACAAGCTGTCGTTGACTGAGATCATGTCGGCCCGTCGACGCGCGCCACGAGGCGTTTAGAGGGCCGGCCGTCGTCGTCGGCGCTGTGCCGTTGGCAGGTACTATCGCTGGAGGCCCCATTGACTCTTCGCCCGAGAGTGTGATCGCCCGCTCGCGGCTCTTCCGGCCGTCGAGCTCAGCTTGCACAGACGTTGTTGGGGCCGAGAGACTCGAAGATGGCGCAGATGCAGCAGGAGAAGCCGGGACGGGCGCGCCGCCACCGAGTTCGATCAGCAATTCCGCGCATTCCCACGACACTTTGTACTTGACGGTGATGGCATAAAAGGTGGCCGCGACATGCTTGTACTCTGAAAACGAGCCTAGTGTGTTGGCGGACGGGGACGTGTTGGACCGAAGCCGAGAACGTGGTCGGACGAGACCAAACACATTGGGTGACGTCGCACGTGACGGGACCGCATTCTCAAGAAAGCGCTGCACTTCAGCGAGTAAGAGATGGTAGGTCGATTGCAGCTCTTTCAGCCCTGGGAGATGGTGATCAAAATGCGAACATGTTTGGGCTGAGAATCACCTACTGTCGACACTCGTCGCAAATTCGCGCACCATGCCCAAATCCCGCTTCAATCCTATCTGTGCCTGACTGATTCTGGCAGGGATCTTCAGGTCACCCAATGAATTACGTCTCGGGACACACGCGTTTGACTGGGACGGGTTTGGCGCCTGAGTCGCGCGGCCCAAGGACGCGGATTGGGGTGACGAAGGCGTTTTGGGCGTTGCTTTACACGAGGTTGCTGGAGATGCCGTGCAGGCCATAGGAGACATGGTCAAGGAAACAGGTGCGCTCATTGAAGTCATCCCAGGTTCGTTGGAGTCCATCGGGTTCAGATGTATCGCATGTGATGGCGACACACCATTAATCGCCCGTGGTGGTGACGGTGGATGCAGCTCAATGGGGGGCAGTAAATCAGATGTATGCGCTGGCGATTCCGTCTCCATTCTCACATCTCCATCTGCGTCGCGCTCTCGCCCGGTATCGTCGCCCAGATCGTCTTGAAGCGACGTCGCAGCTGCAGGGGGCGCATGCACCACGTCGACCAACGATTTCTTCTTCATGTGTTTCCCCACGAGACTGATCTTGCGTACGCTGCCCATAAAACTCCTCGATCCTTCTTGCGACTGCGACTGTAAAGGCAGTGCAGGCATTGGTGGTAGATGTTCGATGCTCTCCGTCGGTGTGGGTGTTGAAAACACTCTTGAAGACGACGCACGCCCGACAGAAGACCCGTACGACGCGTGTCGCGTGCCGACTGACGCAAATCGGTTGCTTCCGTTGATAGTCGCCAAGGCAGCCCCGTTGGGCACCTGCATCGAAGTTGGTCGCCTACCCAGCCCGAGGGACGGCTTTCCCGGCCCCGTCACGCCGGACGCCAAAGACGATCCGTCGGCCGTAAACTCGGTACTGCTTGCGTGCTCGAGCCCACTCGCCTTACGCGTCGACCACCTCGTACTAGCAATGCCCTTTTTACGCGGCGTCATTGGCACTCCCTCCCCCGTCGTTCCGTGGCCAGGTCTCAATTGCGCTCGTTCGAGACTCTTTTCATGTCTGAGTTCCGCGTGACCCGGCGGCGGAGACCAAGCCCCATAATGGGCGCCGCCAGGGCGAAAAAACCAACCTATGTTGGCGTTGCGGTTCCGGTTGGACGGGGTTTGTTCGAGCGTGCTAGGAGGTTGGGGCACGTCGTCGTCCACGACGCTGCTCGACGGACCCAGTTCGTGCATGGCCACCTCTGCGGGACCAGTGCTAGCCCTTTTACGTCGAGCGCCCCATTTTTTGACGGAGCCGATGCGCGACAAGAGCGGCGATTTGGACCCTGAAGGGGTTGCTTCCACCGAGGAGGAAGCCATCATGGGCACCATAGATGGAGAAGACGCTCTGTCTCTTTCGGGGGTCGAGGGTGGTAACGGGGGAGATGACGTATCGCGGTGTTCTTCGATCAGTTCAAAGACGTTGTTGTCCATGTTTGGCGGTCGGGATTTTTTACGAAGACGCCGTCGTTCACGTTGTGTTGGGGGAGAGGGGGGAAGCATGGCAAGCGACGAGGCACCTGATAAGACGAGATGGGATGTGGAATTGAAGTAGCCGATCGAGTTCCGCCCAGACGTGGTAGGTATTGAAAACACCGAGACAGTAGGCGAGCGCGGAAAGGGTTCGATGGGCGAGAGGGTATGAGGAAGAGCTGGCACAGGGGGCAGTGGTGAATGGCGAGAGCTCGCATGCGAATGGGAATGGGAATTTGAGGAGCCAGGACGAGTCATGGGTGCCGTCTGCGAACGCGCAGTAACGGTCTTGTCCTCTTCCTTATCTTCGGCGAACCCGAAATCGGCATCGTCCTCCTCGTCAGAAGTATCGGCATAAGCCTCTCGACGTGTGCGCTTGGTGATGGGGGTGTTGTCATTGTCGGTTTTGGTGGGCGAGGTTATGGCTGCCGGGTCCATGTGATCGTCAAAGTCGTCGTCCCAGTTTTCAGGCTCGACGGGAGGTTTCGGACGAGGCGGCGTGTGGTAGGAGTGGCGGGTTCGGAGTATATGCGCGGGATGATGGGAGTGAAATGCCTGATGAGAGGCGCGGTGAGCATGATGGCGTCGATTGGGAGGGGAGTCGGCCTTGTCCTCAAAGTCGTCGTCCCAATTCTCAGCTTGCACGCCGTGTTTAGTGGGTGTGGATGGGCCGGGCTCTGCCCAGTTGCCAAGCATACTCGTGATACCGCTGGCTCCAGCGACGGACGCCTTGGAAGGGGATTGCTTGCCAACATCCCAGTCTGAAAAGTGGGAAGAGGCGACGGATTGACGCGGTTCGAGGGGAGAGGCAGCTATTTTTCTGGCATCTTTGGGTTTTGTGGTGGACTGGCTAAACTCAAAGTCGTCGTCCCAGTTCTCTGAAGGGACTGACGTGTGCGAGCAGGCGATTAAAGGTGTGAACCTGACAGCGGAAGCGAGACCATACCTAGAGACTGAGACATGCTGGGACGACCACGCCGCACCGGGGATGATGGTGGTGGTGCGAATCAAGCAAGATCTGGTTCGTCGCCGTGGTTGATGTTTCGTAGCATGTGCCGTACGTTATGACCCCGGCTGTTTACCCATGTTGGTCCGAATTCTTACTACTCCTTGCTTTTTTTTTGTAGTAACCGATCGACGGTTTCAGTTCTTTCTATTCGTTCCATCGATACAAATACAATGGATGCGATGAAGAGTGAAATACAAAATACAATCCAAGGTTGCCATTGAGAACATATCACACTAGCCCAGACCGAATCAATGAAGCAACGAGGAGGGGGATGTACGTCTTGTTAATTTTCCGAGTGATTTGAGATCGATGATTGAATCAAAAGAGTGTGTTTAATTAGATGCGGTGTTCTTGCAGCTGTCGACGTTAGTAAGTCGGGTGTCGCAAACCGTGGCATGCCAAGGGTGGATCCTTGTGCGAAGGGCCAAAGACCTGGTTCGCGGGCTGAAGTGGGCTGCGAGAAGGCTGGGTAGAACGGGAGACACGTATAGTGGTGTCCTGAGGGCGTCGTGGTGGGGAAGATGGTGGTGGAGGGGAGATCTCTGAGCAGGGAAGTTTTGGTGTCGGCTCTTCGACTGCCTGTCGTGGCGGTGGTAAGGGTGGCAGGGAGCGCCGTAGAGTGAAACATACCCAGGGATTGGTCACGAGGGGAACAGGATAGCGCGACCACGACAGACCGTCCAGGTCGCTGAACTCGGTCTTGACCGATTCAAAAGAGAGAAGCAGCGCCCGGTTCAGATCCTGAGACAAGGGTCAGTCTGCGCTCGTGGTATCAGGTAGGTCGCACCTCTGGCATGATCAACGCCTCCTGTTCCCACTGCAACTGTTCGAGCTCGAGTTGTCTTAGTCGCTCCATTCGCAGTTTTCCTCTGTCTGTCGTGAGCGGCGACTGCATCATGGTGACCCGGTAATCCAGCCGGACGAGCAATGGGGTCGTCGTGGTTGGTGAAAGCTACATTTAAGCTACCTTTCACGGATATTTCCGATTACGATTCAGACGTGATCTCACGCATTCACAACATCCATGACAACTGTCACAATACGCGTGACATCACATGTGTGACACTACGCGATCAAACTCCGCTTCAAAAAACAAGACCAACGCGTCTCGTTGAACGCGTCTCTCTTCTTCCCGCCGTCATGCTCGAAGCCAAACTCGAGGAAGCAGCCCTCGTGAAGCGTCTCCTAGACTGTGCGCCTCTGATCTCGCAGAAAGAGTAACCCCGCTCAATGTTGCCTTTGTTCAGCCATCAAAGAACTCGTGACCGATGCCAACTTTCAATGTACCGACGAGGGTATCGTACGTCTGCACCTCCATCTACCGCTCCGATGGTTCATCTTTGCAGCTCAGAACCTCCAAGCCATGGACAATTCTCACGTCGCCCTCGTTGCAGTCAACCTTGAGGCGTCGGGCTTCAAAAAGTACCGCTGTGACCGGCCCATGCCCCTTGGCGTCAATCTCAACTCCCTCACCAAGGTGCTGAAATGTGCTAAAGACGACGATATTTGCATCCTCAAAGCCTCGGACGATGCCGACATACTGAACCTCACTTTCGAAGCAAAGAGTACGACTGGATGACTCAACCTCACTTCATGACTCACTCTTTTCAGACTCGGACAGGATTGCTGAATACGAAATGAAACTCATGGACATCGATTCTGAAAACCTTGGTATCCCGGACACAGAATACGATGCACGCGTCACAATGCTCTCGGGCGAGTTCTCCCGTATAGTCCGAGACCTCTCTCTCCTTGGTGAATCCGTCCGCATCGAAGTCTCCAAGGAGGGTGTCCGATTCGCGAGCGAGGGCGAGGCGGCCAATGGTAGCATACTGCTGAAGCAAACAGAGGCAGCCAGAGAAAAGTATGAAAACTATGGCAAGGACGACGACGACGTCAAGGATGAGGAGGAACACGATGAGGAGGAGGAGAAATCGAGAAAGAAGAGGATAAAAAAGGAAAAGGTCAAGAAGGAGACAAAGGACGACGATGTCGAAATGGAAGCCGACGACGATGATGAAGGTGAGTTCAAGGCGAAATCCGACGATGAAGGCGAGGAGGAGCAGGTAGACGAGGATGATGAATCGCCAAATAACAAGAAGCGAAAAAAGGCCCCTGCAAAGAAGGTAGCGTCACTCACCGAGCGCATGTCATGCTATTCACCCATGGAACTTGGCAGAACGGCCAGCCATCGAAAAAGGTTAAAAAGTCCGATGAAGTGCCTTCGGATGGTGGCGTATATATCGAAATGAACCAACACGTCTCTCTAACATTTAGCTTAAAATACCTCGTCAATTTCTCCAAGAGTTCATCTCTCTCGAGCACAGTGCAACTCATGATGAGCAATGATGTCCCGCTTCTCGTAAGTATGCACGACTTTGGCATCCATCAAACATTTGACCATCTTCGCTCAGGTCTCGTACAAGTTTGGACAGGGTGTGATAAAATACTATTTGGCACCGAAAATCGGGGAGGAGTGAGCTGGCTTTCGCGGACGTTTTATTCCTTGTGTTTCGGATTTCGCTATATACGTACCCCACACCAATTTTTTGTATCTACATCCAATGTGCAATTCGCTCACACTGTCTTCGGTGTAACAGAATGTCTAGAAAGCAACGAGGATATACAGCTGGAACAAATCGGATATACAAGAAAAGATATACGGATCGTAGATAGCAACGCCAACGAACAACTCCCAATCATTCTTCTAGCTCGATGTCCAGATCCGCATCCACGTTCTCCAGCGCGTCCGCATCCACGTCTCCGACCTTGCGCTTCATCCCCTCCGTCCCCCCCCCCCCCCTCCCCCCCCCCCCCCCCCCCCCCCCCCCCCAACCCAAACCAAACGGGATAAGACCCCCCCACCCCCCCCCCTCCGTCCCACACTCCCTCGCCCCACCGTCCCTCAAACCAAACCAAACCGGAATAAGCCCCCAAACCTCCTCCCTCGCGCGCCATACCTCCCCCTTCCACTCCCGCTTACACACCCCACACATCTTGAGCCCGCACGTCCTCTCCCCGTCTGAAAAATCCTTGCGCTCGAGCATCTCGGCCGCCTGTATGAGTGAAAACAGCGGGTCGGCGTCCCGTCCATAGGCGATCCCGCCGACACTCCGAAGCACATTGAGGTGGATGAAATAAAACGATTCGGTGCAATGGACGGGTGGGGTGCCGATCGACTTTGGGTTGGGGTTGGGCCCCGATCCGGACGCGTTTCGCGTCGCGTAGAGACACGCGGCCGATGGACGGTGTTCGAGCGCCCGCGTGAGGAACGTCGACATGTACAGCTGGGCGAGTTCCCGCCCACGAAGCGTCCGTACGAGACAGTCGTGCGAGAGACGGATCATTGGTGGTTTGCTCGCCCCCAGTGTCGGCGTCTGTGCCGAGTTTGGCTTCTCCTCTCGATACCCGTCTTCGGTCCACCGCCATGCACATGGATCGGGGGCTGCAAACACGGGTGACAATGCCCGCGCGCCAGCGAGGATCCGACTGGGTCCGTACCGCGACAGATCGTAAAACGCGCTGGGGAGGACCTCGGGGATACCCAGCTCGAGCGCGAGGTTGATGACGAGAACCGGATGGGCGTAGGTCTCGCGTGGGGCGTACCGTCCGCGCGCATCCATCGCGGCTGTTTCCCGTCTGTCCCAGTCCGCGAGCGTGGTGGGCCAGTCATGTGCGAGGCGGGCGAGACATTGAGTGCGAAGATGTTCCATAAAGTATTTTGTGGATAGGCGGAGGACGCTCGAGAGGGTGGAAAAGTCGCGGGCGGTGGGCTGGGGGAAGTAGCTACAACAGATCGGGTCAGGAGGAATGGTGGAGGCGCGGGAAAGACGTACAGTCCGTCGTAGAGGGTGATTAATAGATGGTAGACATCAGATGGACAGTCGTAAATGCCCACCGTCATACAGCCATCTACGAGGTTGTTTCCCTCTTCGTTCACCGTCTCTTCGTTGGACGCAGAAATGTTTCTTCTCGAGTGTCTGACGCCCGCTCGTCCAACAAGAAACATATCCTTGAACACCTCGGAATGCCGTTCGAGCTGACCCCGATGAACCTTGAAAGCGGCAGACCCAGCCACGAGGACGATGTTCCCGTCGGAAAACCAAATGTCGGAGCGAATGAGGGCCTTGGGGTCGATCGAAGAGGGAGGGAAACATCCGGTGCTGCACGTCAGTGGGTCGGGGAGCGTTCGCATGGCTGGAAAGGGAGGAACCGAGGGAACGCCGATAGAAGAGGGAGGCTGACTGAAAAAATGGTCTTGGTGTCAGCTTTTCTGAGCCTGTACCCTTGTCAGGCTATCAGTTCAGATCGAAATCCAGCCCTCGAGTGTATCGTGACTGAACCAGAGAATGCGTGGATCTCATACATATCGTGATGACTCGGTGGTTTCGCCACCCATAGCCATGGCAAGTTTCTCCAAGGCCACGCGAAGATGGAGATCCTCAACCGGAATGCCGTCTTCGGCCAACGGGGCGCATAGTCCCTACAAAAGAATCATTCAGCCTCGCTGTTTGAATCATTTGATTCCCATCGTCGTCGATCGCAACCATCTGGTTAACGGCACATTCACTCTCTAGTCAGAGTCGTTTACTATGACGGATGATATCACACACCTGCTCCTCTCTTTCACAGTCGACGACTCCCGACGACGGCCTAAAGTCCACAAGAGGATCTTCGCTACTGAAGGACGCCATCGCTGCGATGCTGTCCAGACGTGGTCCAGTTTTGCAGACAATATGCACAGCTTAACCAAGCCAACCGGATTGTCGACGAGCTGTGGGGCATCACGGACTGTGATACCCATCGAACATTGCATCTCAAAGAAGCAGGTCGACATTGCGATGCTAGACGGCTTACTGGCGAACAGGGACCAGTGGATATTTGCCGTCTATGATGTAAATGAGTGGTCCGAGGACGATGGGGTCCCAGTCCGTGATATTCGTAGCAGCGCTTGAAACTTGAAGATTCGGAGGAAGCAGGAGCGGAGGTGTGGCAAGCACATAGTTGAGTCCATATCCATAATTGACTGGATCTAGAGTTGGTGACATTCAGCTAACCGGCCACCTGGAATGTACTATTGCAGTCAATATGAATACGTACATGCCACGAGTCTCATCAGTTTTCTTCAAAGCACGGTGCAGTTCATTCTCACCTCTCCCTGCTATGCGCGCACGCCGTCTTCTTCACGAAAGCGGTCAAGTGTGGTATAAGATAATCATCCCGTCAGGAGCAAGAGGGTCATGAGATTGGAGACCGCAATAATCTATAAAATCAAACCAGACGTATCGTCGATGCTTCGTCTTCATGGCCCAGGACAGGATCTGTCGACTTCATTCCTGCGCATGAGACCATGACGCGATCCATCACTGGATTTTACCACTGGTTGATCGTTCATCTGTACCACCTGCTTGCACAGGAAGGGTACGTTCACCGAACCGCATGGTCGTCCTTGTCGATGGGGGACCTAGGACCATGGGTGGTCTTCTTTGTAACGCTTTGGCATTAAACCTCTATTTAGATCATCTGCCGACGCACCGATGCTGCATTCATGCAAGTGCATATCCAGCAACTACCCGGCCGGGTGAGGGTGCGTTTCCTGTACACGTTAATTTAACAATTTTTTTAAAAAGGAAGGAAACCAACCACACGCCGTCCGATAAAGGATAAGTGTTTCCTGATTGCCTGTTGAAGTGAAGCACCGGCGATGGTGGCGAGGCTTGATATGCTCCATAGTCTGAGGTTGAGGTGGGCATCGGAAGATTCTGAGGTTGTACAAGTTCGACCCACATTTTTCATACCAATCTAACGGTTTGGTCACACTCCAAGTAAGCTCTGCATACTTGGCTCTAACGGGCCTCTAGGTTCCCGTTGTCTACATCCCTTGAGTAAATAAATTAATGTGTCTAGAATTGCGTACAGGAGCTCAGGAAGAGCTTCACGAATATTTCCGACACTAGTAGCGCTCCGAGTTTGTCTTCTCAGTACAACTTCACAGACATACTGGTTATCGTTGCAGTGCCTTTGAAGGCCGTACAGAAGTGTAATTAGCATTACCTGCAGAAGGTAAATACACGACTGACTTGACTTGACACAATGCCGTCCAGTGGGGGATGTCACTGCAACATAAAGGATAGTAGATGTCACAGGTATCATGATGTTAGGGTGGTTTCTCCATCCATGTCCACACGCAGTTTTTCCACATACACAAATGTGAGAACGATAAGGTCGAGCATGTATTCCATTTCCGGTTCGACCTTCAAGTTCGGCTGTCGTTTGCGGCCAATGATACCGTACGAACCTTTGTCGAACCGAGCCACTTCAGTTCGCAACTCGTCGTCCCGCGACAGCTACAGCAAGTAACAGTTCAGAAGGGAAAAAAGCTGTTTCGATCTCTTCACGTACCACTACTGTTCCACCGAGCGTCATATCCCATCGATAACAGCGACCATCCGGTCCGGTAAACGTCCGCTTCCTGCAAAGAAAAATATTGGAAACGATCTGGAGGCCATTTGCAGTTCACGAACCGTCTCGACCGTCTATGTGCAGGAATGAACTTGTTGGATGGCATGTCCTGGTCATTCAAACGCAGCGTCGACGTCTCCACTTCATGCCATTCGATTTCTCCAATCACGTCAAACTGGTTGCGCATGTCCATCGGATCCTCATTTGGCTTGACCTTATAGACCGTCGTCGTCCCTACTTTCATGCCGATGCTCTTGGTGACAGGATGGGTCGTCTTATATAGCACTTGACCGCTTTCGTGCGTGAAGATGGTGTTGCGAACGTGACGGGAGGAGAGGACAAGTCGCATCGTGCTTGGACGGCGTCTAGAAGAGAGCGGGGCATATTTATAGTGACTGCGGTGAGTTGAATCTGTGCTCAGAGCAATGTGGCAGTGTAAAGGTAGGGGTCTTTGCATCATCCTGACTTCGTGTTATCCCATCTTCATTTTGTTTGTGTCCCTGCAGGTCCAGATGATAATGTTCATCGAACATGGGCTTGCATTCAGCAGTCTTTTCACACTTAGTTTCGACTTGGCGCCCTTCCTAATCGACCTTTGGCTATCTATCTTATGCGAGACTGCAGACTTCATCCCACGATGGAAAGCACGCATACCATGTCACCTCATTTATCTTGAAACCGAATCACATGGTCAGCAATGACACTCACAAATTCCTCCGTGATTATAAGCCAATGACGGAGCTTCCAAATCGTGCGCGCCTTTCTATTTTCCCAAACCACCACGGATGAACGTGCACTCTAGAAAACAATAAACCCTTGACATCAAGTTTTAAGAATGTGATTCACGTTGACAAGATTCCTGCCGCGACACGTTACGCAGTCCATAAGATACCTTAAAGGTGCTTGCCTCCAGCTCACATTCTGTTACGATTATCTACGAGCTGGAAATATAACCCCTTCCAAGTGCTCTAAACACACCCTGGTGTGTCCCAGCTTCGAAGCATGGCAGTCTCCCGTGTCTTGCGATATATGTATCGCAACTTTGTGGCCAATTTCGTAGCTCTGGGGGAGAAGGGACGAGTAGGTGGGGAAGATTATATTGACCATAAGGGAGGCGGACAAAGATCTTGGCACCTTCATGTTCACAGCCTTATGTCTCGGCGGTCATCCATTCGACCCGAAAGTCTTTTTTGTTGAAAGAGATGCTCCCTATCCGCTACAACCATTCCATATTCATCGTCACAAAACGATTTTTCAGTATTTATCCGAGGAATCCAGGTACGAGGATGAGGATACCTTACCCACGAAAACACTGTTATCATCTATTAAGAACTTAATGCTACAAAATAATATACATAGAGTGATCAAACTGAGGTATCCAAGAGTACCCGTCCCGAGATGACATGGAGCATACTGCCTACATTGTTATCTACACCTTACCCACTTACCAACGATGCATTCCTACCGTGCTACGAAAGGTGGTCAATTGATAATTTCTATATTAGTTTGCGATTGGTGCCGTGGGTTCATTACTCGGAGGAGCGAAAGAAGGCGCGAACTTGTCGAGACCCTGGATGGAATAGAGGTCAGCATGTCGACCCGTTCCAGGTCGTCAGGAGTACATTCCTGTCAGTATGTTGCGCCAGCATCATGCAGGACAAACGCCACCTAGTGTTTCATCTTTGCTAATATGGTACAGGGCATATACACCTGAGATGAAAACATGATATCAGCTCTGTGAGTTCTGTGGCTAGCAATAAGTAGAAATGTGCGAAGAGTAAGTCGATCTCATAGGTATATCATCATGGACCAGTATTTTCCCTATCCTTGTCCATGCGAAGTTTCTCCACGTACACAAAAGTCAGAATAATGAGGTCGAGCATGTGTTCCACGTCCGGATTGACCTCGAGTTGAGGCTTTCGTTTTGGGCCCGCTATTCCCAGCGAGCCTCTCTGGTATCGGGCGACTTGCGTTCGCAATTGGTCGTCTCGTGATAGCTAGCATATCAAATACATAAGAACTCAGAATTAAAATAGTAGTTCGGATTGGCACACGCACCACCACTGCGTCCAGTTGCATGTCCCATCTATAGGGGCAACCGTCTGGCCCAGTAAATGTGCGCTTCCTGTATGGGGCAATGAAGAGAAAGTAACTGACTATGGAAGTGCCACGAACCGCCCGAGCAGCCCGTGCGAAGGAAGAAAATCGTTTGACTGCATGACCTGACCGTTGAGACGAAACATTGACGATCCAATTAGACGCCATTCGATGTCTCCAATAACCTCGAATTGGTCGCGCATGTCCAGAGGGTCTTCGTTCGGCTTGATCTTGTGAAACGTCGTCGTCCCCAAGCCTATGCTACGCGGATGGGTCGTCTTGTAGAGTACTTGGCCATTTTCATTGGCGAAGATGGTGTTGCGCACCGACTGCGAAGAGAGCGTGAGCTGCATCGTCGCGAGCAGCTCCTGAGAGACTCCAACATGCTGTGGTGACAAGCTTGTGTGACATTCCACGATGAAGCCGCGTGGAAATTTCGAGTCCCAACTTGATTTGGGACTTGATGTCTGCACAACAACTGTCTGCTTCGACATTCGCTGCGTCTGGGGAAGATGCGATAGCACGTTCGATCGACATCACCTCGGACAGGTCAGCTCAACGCCCCGACTCGTCCGACACCGCCGAGTTTTATGAGGTCGAACGGACGGCAAAGATAATCCTCGAGGGGAACTACAAGCGGGTCAGCACAGCCTCTTCATCATCCAAACGCCTCGATTCGCGTATTGAATGACAGATTTGCTTGCAGATTGCGCTCCAGTTCCCGGATGAACTCTTGCACGATGCTGTTCCCGTATATCACGAGCTCAAGCAAATCGTGGGCAAGGACCGCGATCTGTACGTTTTGGCGGATACATCTTATGGCAAGTAAGATGCATTTTTCATCGCGACAGTCTTCATACTCAATACAAAGTAGCTGCTGTGTTGACGAAGTCGCCGCCCAGCACGTCGATGCTGATTTGATGGTTCACTATGGCCATGCGTGCATGAGCAAGTGGGTTCTACATACCCCCTATGCTTCGACTCTAACGACGATTGAGTAGGACTTCTAGACTTCCGGTCGTCTACATATTTGGTCGCAGACCAATTGATGTCAAAGACTGCGTTCAGGAGCTCAGTAAGATTGTCATCAGCACGCGTGAAACTGGCGACTCTGCGGCAAAGTCTGTCCTCGTATATCATGACGTTGGGTATACATACAGAGCAGGCGAGCATGCTTCCCTGTACAATTCAAACATTTGTAATGGATCCCACAGGAGATATTGTAAGACAACTTCGAGGGAAAACTAGTTTATCCATTCTGTATCATGAGGTAGAGACATGGACTGACCCAGTGCCAGCACCACTGTCTCCGTTTCCCAAAAGTGAAGTAAAAGCATCGTCGTTGGATGGCGGCTCCAAAGTTGACGAGGTTGAGAGCACTATCATCTACATCGGCGAAGAGAGTCTCACCCTCACAAACCTGTTGATGACACATTCCTTCTCCCAAGCAAGTTTGGTCAGTTAACCACTCTCAAGCTCGCTTCTAACAGCATCCAACAGGTTTACTCTTATAATCCGGTCACGAAATTATCGAGACTAGAATCCGAGAGAACGAACAGGTTGCTTATGCGGCGTTTCGCCGTCGTCCAGAAAGCGCGCGATGCTGATGTATTTGGTATCCTTGTCGGTACGCTTGGTGTGGGTGAGTTATTTGTGGTCTTGGGATGCCTCCCCCTGACGAACCCTCCTAGCCTCGTACTTACCTGTGATATCCCATCTTCGCAAGACTCTGGCAAAGGCTAAAAAGAAAAGCTACACAATCAGTGTTGGGAAGCTTAACCCAGCCAAATTGGCTAATTTCATGGAGATCGAGTGCTTTGTTCTAGCCGCCTGCCCGGAGAATAGCGTTATCGAATCTAAAGTTGGTCTTCATCATCCGATAATTCCATAGTTATCAAAACTATAGCACAGGATTTTTATCGACCAATAATCACACCCTACGAGCTGGAGGTCGCACTTCAGGCTGAAGGCACGTGGAGTGGCCGCTATGTGTTGGACTTTGGAAAATTACTCACTGAATATAACTGTTGGTATTGTTACTCTGCACGGTCGTTTGCCCTGACATCTACTTCTTTGAAAAGCCCGCAACGACCGTTCGAACGAAGAGGACCAAGACCCCGACCGACCGACTTTTTCACTCGTCACTGGGAAATACCGCCACGCTAGGCGCTTCGATGGTAAGGCATGCCCACATCCATAAGCCCGGTCTCTCAAAATCGTTTGTCTGCAGCATCTGAACCTTTCGATGGAAATATGTCCTCTCCAAATAAGTTGGTCCTCCGTAACCAGGATGGGACAATGACGGTACTTCCCGACAGCGCCGCAGGCGAGTCGCTGCTTAAGCAAGACAGCTGTTGATACGACCTGACATGCATTCTCCGACAGCGATGTACCTGCAATCTCGATCTTTTCGTGGGTTAGAAACGCGAGAGGGCGAAGATGCACCAAGTATACTGGAACAGGGTCGTAGCGGTATTGCTCGGGGATATACAGACGATCATCCGAGCATTGAACGTTGATAAGCCACGTTCTTGATTCAGATGTCATAAGCGAGGCGCATGATATTCGAAGGTGATCACTGTTGACCTGTGTACTCTTTTCCCCCCTTGGATACAGTATGTCGCATCACCTCGATCACTCTCAAGGAACCAAGCATCGTCTCCTGGATAGCCTTTCGAAATCATTCGATCATAGTTGGGTAGAATGCATGGAAAACTTCTGTATGACATCACCTCCAGGATATGGACGAGCGTTACTGAGTATGCTGTCATAACCCTTGTGTGAAAAGGATGTTACTCCAGAGAGAATTCCGAGTGGCTACGCCTCGATCTGTAATCACCACTATTACTACAAGATACTCAGAATCCAAACATTCCTCAACCCATTAGTACACTTTTAACATAATTACTGACGTAAAAACACCAATCGAATCTTGTATTAATGGCGTCCGATCTCTGGAAGAAGGAAGAAGGAAGCATTGAAACTGAGACATTCGCCGATCTGGCAGGTAATGATCATCCACTGAGCCACCCGCCATGATGGTCCAGGGGTCTGGATGTACACAGTAATGAAACGTTTTGGCCGCCTTGTGCCCTAGCTTTGGTGTAGCCACTGACAAGGCTGCGACGGGTGTATAACAATATATATGTGCATACGTCATATGCCCCGGTGCTGTACACGATCGCATAGCTATTTTTGCTCCACAATCGGGAAGAGCTTATTTATGAGTAGAACGGTGAATAGGATGCCCAACAAGATCGCTGGCTGCTTCTCAGAATCATACTCGGAATTAGCTGCGCATGAATATGATCTTGCCTTAACCTGCACCGCGAATGGCATTTGAGCACTGTCAAATATTGTTAGTTGTTGAAGTGGAACAAGACAAAAACAACAGATGTGTTGATCGGGCCGGGAAATCCGGTCGATTGTTTGAGCAGTAACTCCCGCGCGCTTACGTAAAGACTCCCCCGGACCTTAAGGCCACCATCCGCCCCCAGACCTACAGATTTATATAATTTTTCTTTATGGACAGATTTCTATGCAGTACAACGTGCAGAAGTGCCAGAATGAGGTGCGCGAGCTACTTGTTTTTTGCTCAGATGTGACGGCCCTGTCCGTTGATGCCTGAACTTGAAGCAAATATAAATTCTCCTATACAAATCCGAGATTTTTTTCTCGCTGATTTCACCGATGACTGAGGCCCACACATCAGAATATATATCCACCTGTTTGAACTCAGCAAGATCAATGTGATTATAATGGATTATGGGACTTGTGCATGGGCCTTCCGCGGCCTTATCTTCCATTGAACCCGAATTCCCGAAGATGGTAACAATGGTCGAGACAAGCACAAACCCATTGTGGAACCGATGCTTTCTCCAAAACGTGCCATCCACTTTAGCACCACTGTGGCCCGAGCGGCGATGGATAAATAAAAGGGGTAACTGCTCAAAGGCACAGCCCAAGAAACCTGGCTTTGATCTACTCGTCCATCATAGACTCCAATTCTACTCGCAACCTCGACTACCATGTCTGATACTGATGGTCCCAGCCAACTCGCCAACTCCGTCGCGCTCGCGCTCTTTCGGAATCTCAAGAACGGGATGGATGCTGGGCAGATCTACGACGTGCAATCTATTCAGGTCGAGGTTGATGCTGCCATCCGACTGCTAGAGAAACCTGGTTATCTCGATGGCATCGTTGAGTATGTCTTGTTATTACCAGTATCTCTATATCTACTAATCATAATGGCCTTTGCAGGACCATGTTCCTCGAAATCCATCATTTGCATGAAAGAATCTCGCAGTTGGAGGAGCGACTGAAGGAGGCAGAGCGCCGATACGTGGCACAGAAACATATAGAAGATACTGCTCAGAACGCATCTCACAAGGGGAAACAGCCGGCTCTCGGTACAGGCCCCAGCGGCTTACGCGCACACCAGGCAAGCCCTCGGACCGCGCGTGTCGTATTCCCTGGAGGACCACGCACGATCACCATTCATCCACCTGGAAGTCCAAATTTCCAGCCCGTTGTCCGGGACGGACAAGGGGACATCATTCTTTACTTTGGCGAGGTAAGGCCGCTCCGCCGGGAAGGTGCTTTCAGAATCCCTCGTCCACGGTCGCATCACTTGGATCAACCATCACGTCCTCCGAACCGTGGTCCGGGCGGTAATAGTAGCCAACACCAATTGGAGTCCTCTGGTCTGCCACCCTCTTCCATGGCGTTTGAGCTCGCTACATCCTCAAGTGCAGCACCGTTGAGAGGTGAGAAGCGTTCTCGGGAGGACGAGGAGGATGCTCGGGTTGAAGGGGAAGCGGCACTGGTGGCGCCCCAAGAGCCAGTCACGCCCGTAAATAGGAGACGCAGGATTAAGCGCGAATACACATTCCGTGTAGATTAATGTCGTGGAAAGCTTCAATGCTAAGCTAACAGACTTTTTTACTTACCATTTTTAATATTCTCGTAGGCGTACTTACTATGTACCAAATGAGATAATTAGAACATTAGGGTTGGACTTTGACTTGGCAAATATTCCTGATCTCATGTATTCATGGCGTTTAATTAGCTACTTCTTATTTCACCTCTTGATCGTCTGGCAGAACACATAAAGTCATTTTTTGGTTTCCTCCTGAACTTCGTGCAAGCGCTTACGAACTCCTTATTAACTAAGTTCGTCACCATTAGCTAATTTATTGTCACACGTGACACAATAGTTGAGAACGTGTCTACAACAATTGGCACACAAAACGAAGTCAGCGTTTACCTATCTACAAGTTCCGTATTCAAATTTGATTCTGGTACGTCTATCAAGAAAGGAAATAAAAAATACATCATCCTTTCAACCCACATTTCCCAGTCAAGCGCCCTCCCAATCATTAAAGCTAAAGCCGAGATGTCACTAGTTCTCTCTCGAAACCTGGGTACCCGCGTTCAATTTCATTCATGATCTCTTGCCTGTAATGTGCAATACCCGCTGTGTAGCTGTATGCCTCGCATGTCTTTCCAGGGATGTTGGACCCATTGTACCAACTCTTGGCCTGGGGATAGAGCGTATGATCGTAGAGCTCATTGATGTGCTTCTTGTAAGCCGCTGCAGCATCCGAGGTGGGTATGAACTTAGTGATATCGTGTTTCCGGAGATAATCTATCGTGTGGGCGATCCACGAGCTTTGGGTTTCAATGACTGTCGGACCATTGGTGCCCGCTGTTGGTCCTTGGGGCCCGAAGGCGAAGAACAAGTTTGGAAAATTGTCGATCGTCATTCCCAAGCTTCAATGGCACATCAAGTTATGAATGCACAGGGAAGTGCTCAGGGACTCACTAGGTGAACGTGCCTTCCTGCCAGTGGTCCTGGATTGTCTCACCATTTAATCCACGCAGATCCACATCAAAGAGGGCCCCAGTGAGCCCGTCGAAACCTGTGAATCTCTGTTTTTAGTCATGGTCCCTGTGGTAATGTAACAGTACGCGCACCAGTGGCAAAAATGAGTACGTCGAAATTGTGCTCCCTTTCGGTGGTTCTGACACCCTTGGATGTAATCTCTAGGATTGGATTCGTGTTGGTATCGACAATGTCTACGTTGTCTTGATTGAAGATCTCGTAATAATATTGTTCTAAACATGGGCGTTTGGAACAAAACGGGTGAGGTGCGACTGTTGGCGCTAATAGTTCGCGTTTCTTAGGATCCTTGACCCTTTGACCGACTTTATTCCTCCAGAATGCATACACAGCATCATTGTTGTCTTTGTCAAGCATGAGTCCTTTATAACCGGCAACTGCAATATACGATGAGCCATCCAACTTAGCAGTATAACCTTGAATTACTCACGGACGAATGCAAACCCCCCTCTGTGCCACAGTGACTCCAAGATCTTTTCTTGTTCTTCCTTGGTGTCCTCCATCATTGACCGTGGGATAGTTTCGTATGCGAAGCCACTGGGTGTAGTGAGGCCCTTTCGGTAAAGTTCCTCGTATATTTGCTTAAAGTGGCTTTGTATTCCCTCACTAATGTTACACTGGCGCATCGGTATTGCAAGGTTGGGGGTTCGTTGAAACACGGTAAGATGTTCAACCTGGTACAAGTGTGTCAACTCGCCTAGTCATCATGATGGTTTGAGAAAACTCATACGCACATGTTTTCCAATCTCTTGGATCAATTGCACTCCGCTTGCGCCAGTTCCGATTATCCCAACCCGCTTCCCGCTGGTCTCGATCCCTTCCTTTGGCCACTTTGCTGTATGTGTACACTTTCCTTTGAATGTTCCGAGTCCCTTCCAATCTGGCGTATATGATTTGGATGTAATACCCTAAATAACGGTTAGTACTGAAATATTATTAATGTAAGAGAAGTCTAACCGTGCACAAGATTAGATAACGGGCTGCAACCTTGTATGTGCCATCTTGTCCATCAGACGTAACATGCCAAATGTGGGACTTGTCGTCCCAGTGAGCTTGTGTTACGCGCGAGTCAAATCGACAATGCTTGCGGAGATCAAGCTTGTTATCCACGTATGCGAAGTATCTGGTCAAAGGTGTGTTCTTTCGTGTACTACGAGATAGATATTTACTTTCACACTTACGCTTGTAGTTCTTTCCAACCAGGAAACTTCTCAGACCACGTCCAATCTTTCCAGAGCTCGGGGAAAGTGAACTCATAGAATGGAATGTCACTGTCGACGCGAGCGCCTGGATACCTGTTCCAATACCAAGTCCCACCAAAGTCGGACCCAGCTTCGATCATCTTGCATCTTAAACCAAGGTCGCGCAGGCGGATGAGGTTGTATACGCCCGAGAAGCCTGCGCCAACTATGATTGCGTCGTACTTTTCTTCCATTGTGCGAGTTGCGTGGTGCAGAGATTAGAGTGTTTATCGCCTGTGAGTGTTGGTGAGTGTATGCCTCGACCGTCACTTCCGTCGTTCTTAAATTTCTTCGTCTCCACAGCTTTTTCTCAATGGATTTGCATGTGTGAGCACCATGCTGTAATTTTCCCGATGCCGGAAGTGCCAGAAAAATGTCAATTGGCCTGTGGCGGCGGAACGAGCACGAACGTTACAAACCT
>JBBPTS010000056.1:23236-41682 GCA_038094235.1 Fistulinella staudtii | reverse complement strand
GTCGAACCCCTGGGACCCTCATCTTCTGCTAAAGAACTGGGAACGGGAATACTCTCTATCGCACCGGAGCCTCGTGACGATAGGGAGGTAGATGGCGACGATTCCACAGCTGACTCAGAAACCAAGACACGCATTCCGAATCCAGGCGCTGTTGAGTCCCATGAATCTGGCCGTCTCGATACCATGGAAAGGACTGAGAAAACAGAACTAGATGCCATCTGGAAGAAGATTTTTGACCCTGTCCTAGAGTACACCAAGGCATGCCATGTATATCCGATTCACAGAGTAAACCTAACCTCACGGTTCTTTTCCAGACATTTTTGAGTTCCGTCCTCGATCCTTTACCACCGCCTGTGCCCCTGCTGACCATGGTCCGATTGACCGAGGTTGTCACTACAGAAGTCCAGAAACGCCAGTGTTCACCTTTAGAGACATTTTTCTTCACGATGCGGTTGCAGCTTTGGCCTGTATTCCAAAAGGCTATTTCAGAGCACTGTGAATCGCTCAAGAAACTGTCGGAACGTCCCAGTAGCTACTTTAGCAAATTGCCCGTGACGACGGACGCGGTGGTGATGAATGCAAGTCTTGTTAACTGCGTTCACCTGCTGCCAGCTCACCCGACCACCCGTAGATTTGCAAACGCTACATCAATTTATTTCAATCGTTAGTCTTGCTGACGGATCAGAGCGAAGAGACCATGATATTTAGCAAGTGAGTTATCGGCACCGTGTGCATGCTTCGAAATTCACCTTGGTCAAGTCTGTTTCGGCTTCAACAGGAGTTGAACAAACTCATACTCCGGCACACGGAACAAATCTCAGACCCCGTCGTGAGAGCCGCAAAGCAATCCTCCATCTACGAGGTCCTCTTGCAAGCTTTAATCGTAAGCTTGCCTTGCTATCTGGAGCTTGCAGTGTGCCAACACGTCGACGCAGAAGGGAACACATCTCACATCCCATCCAAAAGCTCAGGGCGAGCTGAACTTTTGGACAGAAAAGGAAGAGGGTGCTCGAAGAGTCATTATATCTGCAGGTAAACGGAGACAGGTTTGATAAATATTGTGACTGTTCCTATCGCTCAAGTGTACGACAATGTCCGTTTGCGAAAGCCCAAAGATAAATTAGCGAAAGATATTCCAAACGATTACTTAAATAATAGGACATGTATAATCCGGAGCAAAACAAACAAGAACCGCTTGGCGCAGTTTCAAGAACCAGATGACGAATTGGCGGACTTTGAGCTTCTTGAGCAAGGGCAGATCACGGTGATGAGTATCCAGAGAAAACATCAGTATTGAAAGGTCACCTGTGTTCCGATTTTTGCATTGATGGGAAAGACGCCTTCAACAAGTTACTGGTGCCATTGGGCTTGCCTATTCCAAGCCTGTTCAAGACGTCCCGCACTTCGCCCGATCCAGCAGTGACCACCCGTTTCTTGAATCTGGGTTTCGGCTTCGTTGAAGACAAGCGGGTGGAATGAATATCAAATGATGGCGCATGATCAAATGTTGACAGAGAGGGGGGACGGGCGAGAGTCGGATTAGAAGCCCCTGCCCGACCCTCCAAAGCTTCCCTTAGATCAGTAACGCCAACGCCGCGTACGGATCTGGTCAAGCTCTGAAGGGAAAGGTTCTCAATAGCCATCAATGCAGGTGATAGCTTAAGTAACGGGGATCCATTCTCCGTCAGGGGTCGGTGTGTACCGGACCGTTCGAGAGCTGTCACAAAGTCAGTTGTGTGAGTACGCGGGGCGTTCTTGGCTCACAATCGTTTAGGGCAGCCTCTGCAGACCACTGAGCAGTCAACCGACGCAACAAGCCTTGACGATCCAAACCGGTCGCTTCCTGAATGTTTTTCGAGGACACGATTAATGAGAGTGCTTCCTCAGCATTTACATGAGACCATTCTGCCACCAACTGGGATTCCGTAATCGGAGGGAACATAATCTGCTCTTCTGGCGGGCGTAAAACACCTGGAACAAATGTTGCCACTTGGGGAAGCACTCCAGGGGTGTGCGACGAGGCGAGTGCCTGTAATAAGATTTGAATATGAGCACTCAATGTGGAAGAGTTTTGCGCCACGCTTACGCTTTCCGCGAGCTTCACAAGCTCAACACACTCCCACACTTGGCCAATAACAAGCCAGACACGGGAAATGACCTCTTTCAGCGCCGTAGCTCGTTGACACGCGACGACGTCTGAACGGTCTTCTATATGAGAGGCCGCGTCCAGGGAAAGGAGCATGGGAACACCAGTTAACAGGCCCCGGATAGGAACCTCTTCATGAATGGCGGTGAGAACATGAAGAATGAGCGCGTGGTCTGATAAGGAGGCGAGGCTCGCGGATGAAACCTTTTTGGGAATAAATTCTAGCAGTCTCTGTGTGTTGGAAGCTTTGCGCGATCGCGTGATGGGGCCTGCAGAACGGCGGGAGGAAGGCGGTCGAGATGGCTGTGCCTCTGCAGTTTCGGCCGGTGGTTCTGTACTTGGGGTTGTTGACGAGACGCCGACGGATGCGAGATCGCCATTTACGGAGTGGGCTGGGGATGGAGATAGGACAGGAGCGGATGAGAGAGACGTCGAGGTGGCCAGCATGAATAAATAAGCATGAGTAGCATGAAGTGACCGCGTGCCAGGATCGCCGAAGAGTAATAAGCTAAGATTGTTGGCCTGAATGGTGGAACTATCTTCCGTCGCTCGCTTTGAGCGTTTGACACCACCCGAGCTCCCGCGTTTCGCAAGTTCTTGGCGCAAGTATGTGACCAACGTGTGGGCGTAGTCACTTCTCACCGCATAGTCGCCGTCACACAAAAGGTTTAGTGTCTCGTACCATATCTCTCCGGATACTCTCCGTCGCTGGGGGGCTTGGGAACTTGGTGGCGAGGTGTCAGTGTTCAATAAGAACGAGGGCCCGGGGGAGGCCGTGCTCTTATTGTGATCATCCTTCCTCGCAGTGTCCGCGGCACGTATCAGGCCCGAAAGGGCGGCCAGCAAGCACCTGATTGCTTGTGAACGGCGTTTGTGAAAGTCGCCTCTCTCGAGGGAAGGCGAGCCATGCACTTCGATCGCGACCAGTCGGCTGATCAGTTCGCTGGCCAAATCCTGGATCTGGTCAGAGTAGTAGACGTGAGTGCCAAGAGAGCCTATACTGTCGACCAACAGGGGTAGCAGGTCGTCGTCATGGTTGACCGACACTCTGCGGAGGACCATGGTGACGAGGCTGGATACGATGTCCGAGGTTGAAAGATTGACCAAAGGGATTGGAGACGTGAAGACGGTGATAAGCATGTCTACCAGTGTTTTCTGTTGATGGGTAGAGACCGGACCATCCTGGGTCTCGAGTAGTCGCTCGACCAACCGGGATGGAACAGCGTATCGATATTGGTACTGTGTCCATTCGCACGCTTTACGAGCAAACCAGCGGGATTGGTCGACCTTGTGCCAGAGTTGCTCGACATCCATGGTCTCAAAAGCAGCTTGCAGTATGAGTCCGATCTGGGCAGCATTAGAATGGCGCAACAGCAAGGACAGGGCGCTGAGGGATGCCATCAGGACGTCGGCGGATGAAGGACCGGATTGGCCGTCGACGTGAATATGAATAGATGCGGCTCTCCGTTCGTTAGGGGGACGCGTGCGAAACTCTGCCATGTAAACCGACGTCGTATTGTCCTTGATGGCGGAGGTGCTGGATGACCAGTGAGCTGTACGGCACGGGGAACAGACAAGAATAGACACGGACCATTCGTCAAGAGACTTTGGTTCCGACTGAAGAATGTGAAATAGGAGGGCACGTATGATCTGGGACACCTGTGACTTGAAGTGTGTGGAGGAGAAATATAAAGCTTCCGAGTTGACGACGCCGTTGATGGCAGCCAGGCCAACGAGACGAGTCCTGGAGAAGGGATTGGGGTTGGGATGAACCAGACACGTGGAGGCTGCGTACCTGTTTCGCAACTCATAATCGACGGACTTTATTTCGGCGGTGGACAGCTTTGCAAAGCGGGCAAGCACGATGAGGTAGTCGTGGGTCAGGTCTGGATCGACACCGATGGCATGACCGTCGGTATACGTGCACCAGGCGGTGAACTGGCGAGGGGTGAGCAGTGCGGGTGAGGGGGGGTGGTGTATACGTACGACGCTTGCGGCACGGGCGGTGATCTCGAGGTCGGAAGAGACGAGATCGAGGGTGATATTGAGACATGAAAGGAGAGAGGGGGAAAGGAGAGAAATATCGCGGCGACATTCGGTTGCCAAGGCGCGCAGTATGGCGAGGGTGATGAGGAGGGCGCTGGAAAGGGTGAGTGAGCGTGGTGGGGAATGAGAGTGGTGGAGAGAGCTGACGCGCGTGGACGTGGGTTGCCTGCAGAGGCCCTTGGACACTCTGTGCGTGCGTGCTTTTCGAGCTCTGCGCCGAGTTTGTGTATCTTTCCTGGTTTGTTAGTGGCATAATAAGTTAGACGGGAGAGTTCCTGTGGGTTTGGACGGAACTCGGGGCCTGCGGAGGGGAGGGCGACGGGGGAGGGGTAGCAGGCGTTGACGAGGGACACGTGATTGGGAGTGAAGAGGTGCATGTCATTTGGAACAGCAGCCACCACTGACAAAACTGGACACTTGGGACCCGTGCGAATTTGGACCCCCTTCCTCCTCCTCCTCCTCCTCCTCCTCCTCCTCCTCTTCTTCTTCTTCCTTCTCCTCGTCACTCCCTTCTCCGAACAGCTCACCCACATCCATGACCGTCTCAGAATGTTCCGTGTCCATCGTACCCAACCATCGCTTGCTAATCATCCATCGAGCGACACCCTTGGGAGGCACCACGATCCCCTCCTTCACCGGCCCGGCCACCCGCCCTTTCCGTCCCACCCCCCGTCGTGGTCGTTGTGCACTCTCCACCCTGTCTTCCTCGTCCAGCGCATCAAAAAACCGCTGCAGACGAACGCTCCGCCATGCAAGTCCTCGTATCCGCAGCACCGACGTCGTTCCATCCGCTTCCACCTCCGACTCCTCCGATGACATGCATTCCAGCTGCAGCGCCCCATCAAACGTGACGTGCTCAAAGACCGCCATCTTGTTTCGCGCATCCGACCGATTCCCCAGTTTCTTCCGTGCCAGTCAGTCAGCCGCACAGGCTAGCAACAGCATACACGTACAACTTTGCGTCGACTCAGCCGCCGAGCCCGTTGTGCCTTGATCTCCTCCCGCTGTTTGTACACTCGTGCGACCGAGTCATCCCGCTGCCCTTTGAATTTCTGTCGCAGCGTCACAAACGCCTGGTCAAACACCGAATCCAGTGCCTTTTTTCCAAAGTCCCTGTCTGGCACGTGCTTGTACAACTTCCGGTTGGCCTTGAGGTCTCGAAGAATCCGCTCCTTCATGCGTCCGTTATGCACCGACTGTCTGGGCGTCTTATCCCATACAAATCGAACGGGCTCGTCAGGTCCAAACGGCGTGCCTTCTATATGGCTGTCCGGTAAATCTTTGTCCGTCTCGATCATCATGACACGCAATATATGGTTGCGCATAGCATGCTTGATAACGCATTTGACATGAGGAACAACACTCTGACCATTTGAAACCGAGACGGAATTACCTGAATCGTAAGACAACGCGTGTCATGGTGGTTCGTCCTACGCACTCGAAACTGCGGAGGGGGCGTGTCGTCGTCTGTATTCGACCCTTGCTCGCTGTCTGATCCTGTTGTCAAACGACCCTGAACGGTTCGTAGAGATGATGCGGTCGTGTTGACAAAGCGAGTCGGAGGCAGCAACGGCGACGGCAGGTAGGCAGCCGGCGTCGACCCTTGGACGTTCAATGGCCCCGCTACAGGTTGGTCCGCTGACGGGGTGGATAACTGCGATAGCGTGGGCGAGGTCGTCGGAGTCGGTTGCTGTGGTGCGGCGAGCGATGCATACTCGGGTTGCGATGGTGGCGCCAGCGCAGGATTGCTTTCCACGTTCATAGAAAGCCCGACCGACGAAGATGTCGGACCACTGAAAGCGATGCGCGCCTTGAGTGCCGTGATCTCTTGCCGCATCTCGAGCATACGACGTTCCATTTCGGCCTGGCGTAGTCTGTACTTGGCTTCTTGTTCTTGTTCCCAAGCAATTCTACGCTTGCGCTCTATCTCTTGTGCTTCCCTCGTCGAAGCCAGGAAGCGGAGGAGCTCCTGTACGGCATGGATGCCACCGCCGTGTGGGTTCGTGGAACGTGCATGACTGTGAGAGCTGCGGCGGATCTGAGTGAGGACGAGGTGCGTATGCTGCTCGCTCACATTGGTGGGGTGGGTGGTGCGACGGGCTGTCCGGCGTAGGCTACCTCCGGTTCACTGCGATGTGGCTGCGGTGGATTGTTCCCAGATGGATGGGTTGACCTTGACCTTGGTTGTGCATAATACGGGTTGAGAGCGTCGGAGAGTTCGCTGGAGGGCATCGTCAGCCAAGGATAGGCGTCGTCGTTCCCAGCGTTGCAAGTGGTTGTTTGACTCTGTTTGATTTAGACGCGTCAGCTACGTACGACGACCATGGACGATATGAGGGCCAGCGTGCGCGGTCCTGTCGACACCAGCGTTCCAGACAAGTGCGTCGCCCCGACCTCCCGATAACGCATTGCCTTGACGTAGACCATAGTGGAGAAGTCATTCATATCTCATCCCTAGCACTGCTCAAGGTAAGGCAGCAGCTCATTCACCCGTTCATAGACACTCATGCTCGTGAAGATGTTGAAGCACGGACGCGCCGGCGTGCCGATGGAGGTCATGGGCCTCATGCTGGGAGAATTCGTGGATGAATACACCGTGCAGGTCATCGACGTGTTCGCCATGCCCCAGTCAGGCACGACGGTCACGGTCGAATCTGTGGACCATGTTTTTCAAACAAAGATGGTCGATATGCTGAAGCAGACCGGCCGGTGCGCACATCCTGCTTCGTGGTAGCTCTCGCTGAATCGGAGACAGACCTGAAATGGTGGTCGGGTGGTACCACTCACACCCCGGATTTGGGTGCTGGCTATCGAGCGTGGACATCAACACGCAGCAGGTAAGGTTGTCGCGGATGGGATGACACGATCTGACATTGGGGTGGAGTCGTTTGAGCAGATGCAAAACCGCTGCGTTGCGGTGGTCATCGACCCGATCCAGTCTGTCAAGGGCAAGGTGGTGATCGATGCGTTCCGACTGATCAACCCGCAGGCAGTACTTGCAGGACGGGAGCCACGACAAACGACGTCGAACATTGGGCACATTAACAAGCCATCGATTCAGGCACTAGTGCACGGGTTGAACCGACACTATTACTCTATCGCAGTCAATTACCGCAAGACGGCGCTGGAGCAGGCGATGCTGATGAATTTACATAAACGGAATTGGACCGAGGGGCTGAAACTTAAAGACTTTTGTTCTCACAAGGAAAGCAACGAGGAGGCTATCAAGGTGAGTTCCGAGCCGAGTGAGAGCGTGAAAATGGGGTTCATGACGGGATACAGACCATGCTTACGCTATCAGAGGCGTATAACAAATCGGTGGAGGAAGAATCGACGCTGTCTGCGGAGAAACTGAAGACGCGTCATGTGGGGAAGCAGGATCCCAAGCGGCATTTGGAAGAAACGGTAGAGAAGGCGATCGGAGATCAAGTTGTGCAGAATCTGGGTACGATGTTGCTGGCAGAACTGTAGATAGGCGTGTGTGTATAGACAATGCAAGGCAGTTATTTTGACATGATGCGGGGATTGTAAAACAAGGGCATGAGACCCATCATCTTGGCACGGCGAATAGCCTTGGCCATCCTGCGCTGCATTTTTGTTGACAGACGGGTCTGGGTGCGAGGTTTTATTTTCCCGAGGTCGGAGACAAAGGAGGCGAGAAGGGAAGGGTTGTCTGATTCCCAGAGGGGGTCTATGCCGAGCTGGTGAAAAATGTCACGGTGCAATGCCTCTTTGCGACCGGGTGCCACGAGGGCAGGCGCGGTCTTGATGAACTTGGGCTGGAAACGGTGATGGTAGGACCAGTAATGGGGACGGATGAACTGGGACAACTGACTGTCAGGGTTGGTGTGAGGGCACGAGGGGGAACACATACCAAGCCGGGGGGTATTTTTCTGCAGAGATTGGTCGGGTTGTGAGCCTGACCGAGGATAGTCTGCAGCGTCTCCTGGTCCGCTCGGAGGGCGAGGGCGCGGATGAACATGGTCGTCGCTGTTCACACGTAATCGGGAATGGCCGAGGGTGGATAAGAAACGACTTCAAGGGCTGATGATGATGAACACCGTCGTCCCCCCTCTGATGACCTCTCCCGATGCCACGACTCAGACCGTGTCTATGCCTTTTGTGCGTCGACACGTTACTCGTCGTCTCAAGGTAGCAAAGCAGGACTGCGACAAGGAACTACGCAGGGTGATCAACAACATCACCTCCTTCTTTGAGGAACGTCTTCACGACCAAGAACACGACCCAGATCCCGACACAGACGACCCTCTCTTTTATCTGCCCCGTCCCATATCTCAGGCGGACGACTACTCGGACAGCGGCTACGAGGCAGAGCAAGAAGGCCGTCACAGTCGTCATCGTGCGTCCCCAGAGACCTCCCTCCCCACCCTCACCCATCGCACTTCCTCACCCCGTCTTCTTCCAGCATCCACCTCCAGCCCCTCCCTTCGCAGGCAAAACACAAATCCATGGGACAGGTCCACCCCCTCCTCCAGCCCAGGTCCAAGCCCCATCGTCCCCGCCACCTCTCTCTCGGATGCAACCAGTCCCCGCAGACAGTCCATCGCCAACCCCTGGCCCTCCCAGAACATCCCCTCCCGCAGACTCTCCCGCACAGTCCACATACCTATACGCCCAGTTAAATCTGGCCAGAGCTCGCGTTCAACATCCCGATCAAGATCCCCCCTCCCTCCCGCCACCACCCACGGTAGCTTCTCTGATGTACTCCCCGTCTCTACCATCAATCGCCGCTCTTCTCGTATTCTCGTCGATGACCCCGTCGATCCCATCATGTCGGCCCTCTATGACCTCATTGGTGTCGCCACCGATGTCACCGAAATGTCCACCCCCCAACTCACCGCTCAGCCAAAGATTTGCGAATCCCTCGTTCAACGCGTACAACGCATTGGAAAAGCTTGGGATGACCATCCAGATTGGCACGGCAGAAACTGGTACGTGCAAGTCCTACTTGCCGTCGCCAGCCTCAGTCGGGTCGTAGAGTGGTGGGAGGCGGAGAAACAGTTTTGGAACTTTGACGATAACAACGAGGATGACCAGGACGAGCCACTCATGTTCGTCCTCAAGCCCTCGGAAGAGCACCACCCACCGCCCGCCCCGACCACCCGCGCCAACCGCGAAGAGGGCTCCGTGCGTCCGTCTCTCGAAGACGAACACCGTTCCAAGATGAGTCGCGTGGTCAGTCAGGGCAGACGACCGCGAGACGATCACCCAAAAGACCTATTGCGCAAATCAACCTCTCCCGACCCACCGTTTCGCTCTCCCAACAGGCCACCAGACCACAGCGAATCCGCTCGCGTGTTGGCCACCGAGCGCCTTCGTCTTCAGGCGGAAACCGCACAGAACCAAAACATCATCATGGAACTCAGCCTGGACGGCGACCATTTTATCTGGGTCAATTATGCGTGGAGAGTCGTGGTAGGGTACGTTCTTGCTCTGCCACCTTGCGACCTGTCGTTGACGTCTTATCAGGACGGAACCGTTGGAACTGTCTGGAACACGAATATCAAACTTGCTCGCGCCGTCCGATTGGTCCGTCTTCAAGGATGCGACCCAACGTCTACAACAAGACGAATCCCACACGGTCGAAGTCAGGTTCCGGTTGCAGGTTCAACCTGAAGGCCATCAAGACCTTTTCGTCAATGGCGTTCTATACCAACAAATGGAAGGAAAAGGTATGCTCATGATGGATCGCGAAGACGCGCAACCCTCTCATACCATGTGGGTCGTCAAACCCATTGCGCCGCCACGGTACGAATATCCATCTCCCGCGATCATCTTGGAATCCGGAGAAATCGGTCAAGATGCACTGCCAGAAGAAGCTCAGATGAGGGTCCATTTGGACGATGATCCTGTGACACCTTTTCCGTTCACGCAGCCCATATCCACTGAACCCATCCTGTGTCGCATCTGTGAGTGCCATATCCCCCAGTGGTACTTTGAAAAGCACAGCGAGACGTGTGCGGAGGTGCACCATCTTGAGGCTGAAATATGCGAATGCAACGAGTCCATTGGCGAACTGAGAAACACCATCAAAGATCTCTTGCTTTCCTTGGAGACCTCGTCGCCAGCAATGACTCCTGAATACCGTGGTGTGCCCATCTTTACTCCATCTACGTCACCGAGCATGTCAAATCCACTCCAGTTATTCCGGACGAACAAGATGCAACGTGTTGGTGTAAAGAAGATGCAGCGTCGCTTGTTGGAACAGTTGGATGATATTTTGCAAGTCGCCCTCGAAGTTACCATTCCCTCACTCAAGGAGGAGGAATCAAAGGAACCCATCGAACGACAACGATTGCTTTCTCCAACCTCGGAGCGGAAGATGTCTCAAGTACGGAACTGGTGCAAGCCAACGATCGAGGACGCCGCATTGACCCAGCTCGTGGATGACGCGGAACGCATCATGCGGCAAAAAGCTGATAATGTTGTCCGTATGCAGAATACCATTCGATACTCGGAAAAGATATGGCACGAATGGGAAGAGAGGGTGGAAGAAAGTCTGGCGACGGTCAACTACGAAGAGGAGAGCAGTGACGAAGACGATCTCGTACGGACCAGTGTTGCGACACCGGAAATAGTAGAGGAAGCTGCGTTGCCTCTGGCTTCATCAAGGGGCAGTTTTGCCGAGGACATACTGTCTTCTGGTCCTACCCCCATTGCCCCTTCGTCTCCTATCCCCATCACACCAAACGAGAACCGGCAGCTCGTTTCTATGCCTGTTGCAACGTCGATCCCGCCAACTTGGCAAATGATGAACAAGATGCCCACAAGATCCTCGACGCCATCATCCATATCGTCTCCCCTCGCGCTGGCAGAACCAATCACCGCATCTGCGTATCCGGATGAACATCCGCCTTACATGGATCTCAACGACATCCCTGCCGAGAGCGGCACTCTGAGAGCCCGTCGATCTGCCAACAACCTGTTGGAGCCTCGGCTTTTGATTACGCCTCCCCTGTCACCTAGCATTCTTCCTCGAGATGCTCCTATTGGCACGCGGCGTGGACACCGACGGCATTCTACCGTTAATCCTGTGTTCAGTCCAACATCTTCCAATGCGCCTCTCTCCCCCCGCCAGTCGTGCGCGGCACCATTGTCCCGCTCTACGCCAACGTCTATCAAAGACTTTGACATCATCAAACCTATAAGCAAGGGTGCGTTTGGTTCAGTCTTTCTTGCCAAGAAAAAGGCGACGGGCGATTACTATGCCATCAAAGTTCTCAAGAAAGCCGACATGATTGCAAAGAATCAAATCACCAATGTCAAGGCAGAACGGATGATTCTCATGAAGCAGGCCGAATCGCCGTTTGTAGCCAAGTTGTACTTTACTTTCCAAAGCAAGGAAAACCTCTATCTCGTCATGGAGTATCTCAACGGCGGTGATTGTGCCGCGCTCATCAAGTCGTTGGGGTCGCTACCAGAAGAATGGACGCGTCAATACATTGCCGAGGTGGTGCTGGGTCTCGAATACCTGCATGACCGAGGCGTTGTTCATCGGTGAGCCTGCGCTTGTCGCTTGTCATTGTGAACAGTCTGACAGGCCTTGCGAAAAGTGATCTGAAGCCGGATAACTTGCTCATTGACCAACACGGACACTTGAAACTGACTGATTTCGGACTGAGCAGGATTGGTCTCTTGGGGCGACAGACCCGAGAAGTACCCGTAGGCATGGGGCTTCGCCATCGCCCTCGGTATGATTCTCGGTCTCGGCCTCCGTCCTTGGATTCAGGTTTCCTCGCATCTCCAATGCTGCCGCCGGACGGGGGGTCATATATCGGCCAAGGAGCGTACCCTATATCTCGGAGCGGAACATCATTGTTCCAGTTCCCCGCGGACGACGTCAGCGAGTCAGGTAGCGGTTCTGAGCTGGTGTCGAACCTTTACTCGAAGCGGACCAAGGCTTCAGACAGTCCTTTACAGTCGTTTGCCACAGAACTCACCACGGACCTGCGCTCACATTCGGGCGGCAATACTCCCGGGGAACAAAAGTTTGTTGGCACACCCGACTATCTGGCGCCCGAAACGATACTAGGTCTCCGCGGCGACGATGCTGCTGTGGATTGGGTACGGATGTTGATGTTCTCATAGATGGGCACCTGACTCAGCGTTACTTAGTGGGCGCTCGGCGTGATCACGTACGAGTTCTTGTACGGGATGCCACCCTTTCACGCGGAGACTCCGGAAAAGGTATTTGAAAACATTCTCTCGGGACATGTCGAGTGGCACGAAGATTGGGTGGACTTTTCAGACGAGATCAAGGATTTCATACAACGGCTTTTGGACACGAATCCCGCGACCCGATTAGGTGTCAGCGGTGCCGATGACGTTAAGAATCATCCTCTATTTGAGGGAATCGAATGGGATACGGTGACGACTAAAGAAGCTGCTTTCATACCGCACATTTCGGACCCAGAATCGACGGACTACTTTGATCCCCGAGGAGCAATACTTCAGCTGTTTCATGACGACGACATTGCCATCACCAACGTTGACAACCCAACCATCAACCTGGCCAGCGCGCAGCTGAATAATATGACCTTGGTCGGTAACCGAGACGCGGCACCCTCTCCGGCCAGCGATGACTTTGGGTCGTTTAGTTTCAAGAATTTGCCCGTCTTGAAGCAGGCCAACGACGATGTGATTCGCAAACTCAAGACGGACCAACTAGCGCCCATTGCCCATTCGTTGACCGACACGGCAAGTATCAGCACACGACGACGCAGTTTGTCGCAGCGCCACAAGAAGCCGCCGAGCGTGGTGACGAGCATGGACCCAAAGTTGCAAGGCCAAGGGCCCCCTTCTCCGTCGACGTCGACATCATCGATCGCGTCCTCACCGTCGAGAGCGAGCTTACCACCATCTACTCCAAGTAGTAGCACCGGTAATCATGCTCGCAAACCGTCCGAGTTTGGTGCGGTAGAGAGGTTTAAGTTGAATCACCTGGATGGGGTCGAGCGCAGAAACACAATGCCGAGTCGACTACGGACGTCATCTATATCGAGCAGTGCAGGCGATGGATCGGGCTCTGAGAACTGGCCATCCTCTGGAGGACAGCTCGAGATGACGCCTCCATCGTCTGTTCATTCGGTGGATTTGCGCAAGGGGCCAGATCCGATTGATCACGCCGTGACCTGTCTGTTGGCCGAGGACAATCCCATCACGGCCAAGATTATAGAGACACTGCTCATCCGACTTGGATGTCGTTGCGTGGTGGTCACGGACGGCTCTGAAGCGATGGGCGTTGCAATGGGCGATATTAGTGAGTTGCCATGTTGACGTGAACGAGTGGAGGCTGAGCGCATGGACAGAGTTTGACTGTATCTTGATGGACCTGCACATGCCAGTCGGTGAGTGTATATTATGATCGAGGTTGCGATCGCCCACATTCTCGTAGTGGACGGTGAGAGTGCAGCGCAGTACATCAAGAGCACGAACAACAAGAACACCAACACGCCGATCATCTCTGTTAGTGCGTACAGTACTGGGGACGAGCAGAATGGCTTGTTCGCGGCATCGCTGTCAAAGCCGCTGCAACGAGCAGACCTGCTCGAGGTGATGCGCAAGTTGGGGTTCAAGACGTCTGCGGTGCAGGGTGTTTCGCACCCGACTGCAAAATGTATTCCTTCATGACGATATGGATCCGTGTTGTATTTTTTGCATTCTTGTCGAGTCACAAGCACAGTCCTCTGCATCTGCATATTTTTTCTCTTGTCTGCCATGTCTTGCATATTGTACGTTTGAGTATCGCTGTCCTCGTCGTCCGACGTCCAATAAAGTCGTTGATCACCCACGCATCCGCGTCAGCTGCATCTTGTCCTCGACTGGTCATGCACCCGGGTAAGACGAGTCGCCCCTCTCCACCGCACCCGCTCACCCGCTCCCCAGCCTGGCCGTACCCTCGCCCGCCCCACCACGCCGCCTCCTTCGACGTCCCTCCCCCACAGTTCACAACGAACCCGCCCCGAGTCCGGCACGCTAGCGTGTCTGGCCCTTTTCTCCACCCATCCTCCTCGACCCAGTCATCCGTCCCACAGAGTCTTACCCCCGGCGGGCAGCGCGCAAGAATATGGGACAAGCGGGCCAGCCAGCGTCCCCGCTCCAGCCATGGCACCATGTCCTCTCCCTATCACTCGTCCCTCTACGGCGACTATTTCTTCTCCCAGCCTCAACCCCCCCTCTCGCCACCCCCTCCCCTCCCACAGAAACCCCAGGCACTGCTCCAACCCCTGGCCAACACCCTGCCGCCAGTCCCGCCCAAACCGCCCGCTTTGGTCGCCCCCCCTGCATCCCGGATTCCCCTCTATCCCACGTCGATACCTTTGCCCGTGGTCGGCTCGCCCTCCAAGCAGCCCGAACTCGTTGCCCCAGACACCACGCCTTGCCCGGATGAAAAGGAGATCGAACTGGCGCTCTCGCTGTCCGTGTCGGAAGCACGGAAACGTGAGCAGGAGCTAATCGCACGGGAGGAAGAAGACCTTGCAAGAGCCCTGGAAGAATCACGGCTGTTGTCCAGCGATGTGTACACCTTTGATGCGCAATCGATCTCCTCTCCGTCCTCACCCAAATCACAATCCACAGATCGGGCATCCATATCGGCCATCAAGGGCTCCGCGCGTCCACCAGAAGGCGAAAGCTGGCTGCACTTGATCACCCCGACCACGTCCACCTACTCTTCGCTCGACGAAGGTTCCTCTGAGAACCATCACGAGCTCGACGAGGACACGAGTCATTCTTCCCGAGGGACCCCAAACGATGCCCGACCATCGCACTTGCCCCGCAACACGTCGACGCCACCCCTGTATGCCAACATTGTGTCCAACCTCCTCTCAAGTCCGCCTGCTCCGTCCTCGAGTCATTCCATGGTCTCGTCCTCATCCTCTTCCACATTCTTGCCAAGCGACTATACACCACCATCGGAACACGCCCCCAATTCACCCACTTTGTCATTGACACACGCGAGCAGCAACGAACAATCGCCACTGCCATCCTTTACTTCGAGACCGAGCTGGTCATCTATCTCGTCTGAAAACAGCTCGTCCGCTGGGCGTTCTTTGGGTCTCGAGCTTCTTCCCGCTCCCTCTCCGACGTATCCGAATACGAGTCCTGACCGTTCGCTCCGATCCTCGCCTGTCCTAGAGCCGTTGAACGAAAGCGTCGAAGAAGATGCGGACACAGAACCAGGTCCACCCTCGCGACAGGTTGTGCCGCTGTCAGCAAACCAGTACGTCGAGCGAGAGATGCTCATGGGGATTTGTATGTTACCGATTCTAGTGTATTGGGCATATCTGACGCTGCCATGTAGCTCTGGGCTTTACGCTTCCAGTCATCTCTACAGAATTGCTCCCTATGACGATCAAGATGCCAAACGTAATCACGCTTCCTTATGGAAAAGCGCCCGTTTTTCATTTCCAGGCGCCTAGTTGGCGTAGATTGCTCAAATTAATGGCCAAGCTGAGTGCTACCCGTGTAGAGCCGACCTTGGAAGCACTCAGCGCTGCCAGGCATGAGCTTAAATTGCGAACTGTGATTCAATTTGTCAAGGTGTGTCAATGCGTGGCGGGATGGATGATGATTGTGCTCACGGTCGGCCCAAGATCCATCACTCAGCGTCCGAGTGGAGGACGGTGCTTTATCTAACAACGGACCATCCGCTTCCTCCCAAGCTACAGAATTCGCACAAGTATACCAATGGCGACGTCACCGTCTTACCATACTCGTATATGTTGTCGCCACTTCCTACTCTTCTTCGTGATGGTCCCGAGTCGCCGATGGCCAAATATTATGTAGTGCCATGGACGACAACGACGCCATATCCCACATTACCGATTAATTTTCCAGACCTTGCCATGTATCTGCAATCGGCCGTACAAGACTCGCGTAGGGCAGCCAACGAGAGCTCTGGCGGGATGCGAAAATTGGCACAATACATTGACAGCTGTTATCAGACCGAAGCCGACCGTGCTGCGCGAGGTGATGAGCAGGTGGTTTCAAAGAGGGGGGTTGGTTTTATGATTAAACGTGTCATGGGTAGAAACAAGGCGAGTAGGATGAGTGGAGGGAACGAGGAGATTTATGACCTCGTGACGCCATTTGTCTCGGATGAGTGGGGTTGATTCGTATTTTTATTATACACATTTGGTTTCCACTTGCACCTCGACCATGAGCAACCCTCAGCTTGAACCAACCATCCCACCTCTGTCTGCCGAGGAGGAAGGCACGTCTGCCACGACCCTCGACGCCTGAACTGTACCCATACTTTTTCTAGATGCCATCATTCACACCCGAATCACCAACGATGAGCGGGCGCTCCGCCGCATCGTCAAAAAGTTCCACAACTATGCCTCGCTAGCACACACACCATTGATTCCACCTGTGCAAGGTGGGAGCGTCGACGACGCACGCGAGGCCTTTTTGATCGAACTATCCTCGTTCGAACTGGCACTCAAGAAGAGCTTGATGATCTGCGAGGCCGAGTCAAGGCAGGTAGAGGAGTACCAACGAGAGCGACATCGAATCGGTACGCTCATGGCCACTTGGGGTTCAGACGCGTCATACCCTTTGTCCGCAGAGCAGGAACACGAACTGTTGCGCAACCAAATGAATGAACTCAAGGTCGCACTGGAACACGCCCAAATGGAACGCCGGCGAAAGATGGAGTACGACTCGATTGCGGAAAAGATCAATACGTTCCCCAGTCGCGACGAACTGGCACAGTGCGTGTCCTCCATGTCTCTCCGCTGCACCGCACAGTACTGAGACGCGTCGCATTGAGGTCCATGTTGGCGCTCGAAAACGACTTGACGGCAATCTTGTCCGAGCACGAGACCCAGGAACGGATCATTAGAGGACAAAAGTCGGCCTTGGACAACATCGTGTTGGATCTCGGGTCCCTCCGTTTGATGGGCAAAGACAAGGAGAGTACCGCGTCTCGTATGGCTTCTCGGATGCCCACACCTGCCGCCGAATCCATCGATGCTGACGAGGACATCCAAGGGACGCCACTTGATGACGAAAGGCACTTGGAAGGCGCCGAATCGGGTGAGGTCGCTGAGAAGGAGGACGGGGAGGATACCGAGTCGTTTGATGCTCCACTACTTCACACATTGGTCAAGGAAGCCGCTGCACACTCGGGAACGTCACTGTCGTCGCAAAGGGACGTGCACTCGAGAACAGCGCCAACACCGTTCAGTCAGACTGAGGACGACGATATTGAAATGGGGGAGGTGGCAGAAGAGAGGCAGATAAAAACAAAGAAAAAACTCAGAGAAGAATTGGAGGAAGGAGAAGCGAGCGATTCCAGTAGTGCATTATCTGATCCTCCAGATGATTGATGCTAGTTCAGTGCGGTACGCTGATTTCTAGGGTCATTAAATCTCTGGCGCAAATGACCTCGCCCATGAACTGTCCCCTTGCTAAATCCGCTATCGCGTCCATCACGGCTTTCGCCTGTGCATCTACGTCGTCGTTTCCGGGGTACCTGGGTGAGAAATGGTTCAAGACGAGTCTTTGTGCTTCAACTCGTGCTGCAAAAGCGCCGGCCATCTGCGGAGTCGAATGTCCTCTCGACTTTGCCCTCGCTTCGATGCTCTCGTATGTATCATTGTCCTTGGTATTTGGATCTATGCCAGGCAGATGGGCGTTTGTCGCCTCATGAACGATCAAATCTGGCGAATGGGCCATGTCTGCGACCGCCGATGGGTCATGCGTATCGCCGAGAATCACGATTTTCCGGCCTGGACGACGCGGAGGACCGTGCAAGACAGTCCCGTCTGAGAGCTCGATGCTCTCGCCTTGTTGCAAGCGACTCATGACCGACATGGGTGCCCTGGCTCGCTTGATGCTTGAGATGTAGTTGTGTGGATCCATTTTTCCTGGAATGGAGGCTTCCTGAATGACGTACCCTACGCATGGCACAGAATGCAAGATGGGTGCAGCGGAAACGCTGACCAGATCATCCTTGAAGATGTCCTTCCAGACACCGTCGAGTTGAACTATGTCACGTCCGCTCAACCGTTCGGACGGGTGACGGGGAAGCATGATCTGATCACCGTCAAGCGGATCGGTTGGAAAACGAAGCTCGTGAACGACGTATGGTGCACCCAAGATTGTATGCGTGTATGTGAGACCCGCGCGAACATATGCGCGCGTTCCAAGTGGTCCATATATCTCTAGTGGCTAGTGATCCCATGAGCTTGCAAACGTTGGATACGTTGATCAGACAAACATTGACGCC
>JBBPTS010000055.1:0-42953 GCA_038094235.1 Fistulinella staudtii | reverse complement strand
TAGAATGGTGTATAATTAAATCTTTTCGGTCACTAACCACATACGATCAGCTCGGAATTTGACGTACACATCTTCGGACCGACCGACGACATGCATGTGTCACTCGCACAAAGTTTCAAGTCCGTCTACCATATCACGTCAATGATTCACGTGTATGATAATAACCACCGAGATGCGGTAGGTACAGCATTTTGGCCACATTACTACTTGCCTATTCGCGTCGAGGACTTTGCAATCCGGTCAGCTGTCGCATGGTCGCGTAGGGTAAAAGGGAAACGAGTTTTCGTTGATGTTAATATAATCCGCACCATAGGACACTCGCATAAACCTCCTGACCAAATTAACAAATCCACTCTTCCAGCCATTTTATTGCCAGCGTGACATCGAGAAAAAAACAGACAGAAATGTAACAACATTCATTTGTACCAAGAGCTGATTAGCCATCCAATCAGTTACAAGTTTAAAGACGGACAGCATGCCCAGTTCGTGGTCGGTTCCTCTCCTCGATGTTCAATGGCCTCGACCAATTGACTGAGTTTCCGTCGAGGTATAGATGTCGTCTCGCCGGATTCAGATCGAGGTTGACTGTGAGAGATCATTTTAATCGTGTGCTCGCATTTTTATAGCCCTTCTCGTCATCATGGTCCGTGCGCGGGAACTTGGTTCGCTTATATCCCGAGCGATCCACTTTTTTCCTCATCGAAAGTTACACCTATCGCAATATTTCGGATTCTCCTGTCTTAGTGGAGATTCCGGAGTGCAATGTGTTCAGGGAGAATTATATCTTTCTCCCAAGACCACCTCGATGTGCTAAAAAGGTCGGTGGTGGCCCGTTTGAAAGAGATATAAGTGTTCCAATAAATATACTGTAGCGCTTGTTGAATGAGATTCCTAATGTATTCAGATGCAGACATTGTAGTTCTGGCCTCAATGGTAAACAATAAAGTAGGAATGATAAAAGTCTATTACAGGTGTTGTGTCAACTACATGTCAGTGTTCACTGACGAAGACGGCGGCCATTCCCATCCCAGAGCCAATGCACATACTTGTCACAAATATTCTTTCCCTCCTTTGCTTGGCAATATTCAAGCCAGTCGCAATTTGTCGTGCTCCCGCTATAAATGAATGAGATGAGGTGGTGAAAACAAATAACGAAGACAACATACTACAACCCAGTGGATGTCCAATGGCAATGGCACCACCGTTCACGTTCACTTTGCTGAACGGAATACCAATTTTGCCAATGCTGTAGACCGCTTGCGACGCAAAGGCTTCATTGATCTCATAAAAGTCCACGTCGTCTTTAGAAAGGCCACTCTTCTCCAAGACTTTGGGAATGGCGTATGCTGGCCCCACGCCCATGATCCGAGGTGGAACGCCGACCGTCACAGCAGCAACATACTTTCCAACAATAGGAAGACCAAGCCGTTTAGCAACCGAGCGGCGGGCGAGAACGACTGCCGCAGCACCGTCGGAAACCTGTGATGCATTTCCTGAATAAAATCAAAATGAATTAACTACGGTAGTAATCGGGTTAAATATCGGCCTACCAGCGTGGGTCGAACCATCCTTCTTGAAGGATGGTTTCAGCTTCGCAAGGCTTTCGGGTGTAACACCGTCGCGAATACCATCGTCTGCGTCCACGACAACTTGAATAGCATTTTCGGTCTTCGGGTCGATCACCGTGACCTTAAGAGGTACAATCTCGTCCTTGAACTTGCCGGCCCTCTGTGCCGTTGCGGCCTTCTGAAAGGACTCTGCGGCAAAGTTGTCCTGCGTCTCGCGACTAATCCCAAAATCGGCGGCGACATTCTCCGAGGTGATGCCCATCGGAATGAGACAATCTTCTGATTCCTGATTGCCGAGAACAGTTGGAGACCAGCCATCAGGAAGCGATCCACCGCCCCATCCGAACGTCATAGACTCAACCCCAGCGCCTGAGGTCAACACATATTAGCCAATATGGCAGAGACTGGGCACACAAACAAGCCTACCGATCCCTATGTCGATCTGTCCCGCTGATATCTCGTTGGCAATCTGATTCACTGCGGCAAGTCCGGACGAACACTGTCGGTTGATGGTATTGACTGAAGCAGTATTGGGGATGCCAGAATGAAGAGCTGCCATTCGGGCTCCTGTGGCACCACCGCCAGGCGGGAGGACATTCCCCACAGCTATGTCCTCGATGAGGGCTGGATCTACACGTGCTCTTGTGTATGCTGCGCGTAATACGCCGGATAGGAGTTCTTCTGGCCGCGTGTCCTTGAAGCCGCCTTTTCTGCCCTACAGAGATTCATGAACGTGAACAAGATGACTGGGGTGCGGTGCTGAAATAAATCCACCTTGGTTTGTGCAGTTCGAACCGCAGCGAGAATTACGACATCGTTATCATGCTTTGCAAGCACTCTTGCCTTTGCGCTAGACATGTCGACTTGAGTAGGGATACAAGCACGAGGAGGTTAAGAGACCTAGCAGTCGCGGGCGTGGTTGCTTATACATCCGGGTATGGAAACATTCATGTGTTTTTTGCGGACTCTGCCGGGGAAACAAATTCGGACCGTGGGCGTGTTTCAGTTCACCACGCCATACGTGCATATGTTTTATTCCACTCCTACATTCCTTTTGATTTCGTTCATGATGCCGGTTGTTTCATGCACAATCACAATCGTAATAAACATTTGACTTCATATTGACAACCGTGACCTGGCAGCCGCGCTCCTCGAGGCACTCTGGCTTTAATACTCAGAGGCAAGTGTACAAAAAAGGTCACGATGCATTGCTGTACCCATTGTTTCGGCCTAGTGCAGAGGTTATTCTTGACCCTTTCGTACTAACGAGGTGTGGAACCGCTTCCACTCGGACATCACTTGTTTGGGTCCAGGCGAGTCTGATACTGTCAGTGTGGCCTCGCAATACAGCAGCTGCGTCATGTTCAATGAAAGTGTGTATACGCCCTTGAATGTGTTTTGTCATGACACTGAGTCATATGATGAACCAGATCGATCCCATTGTGCCAATTCATGGTACACTTCTTAATGTGACGGCCACTCGTTTTAATCACCCGGTATCATCCCCTTCTAGAATTCGGCCTACCTGTTGCCATGCTGATTTATTCATCTTGTTCCATTACTCAATTAAGGTTGTTCGTGGACAGCCATGAATTCCCTTAACGTTGCATACGGCTACGACGGATATCGTGCGGAGATTCATCAATTCATAAGCGACAACGGTGTATCAACGAGCATTGAAATGGTTACCTCGAAGACGGAAGGAGAAGTGGAAGACCTGGTGTTGTCAGGGAGGTATTTGAAGCTAACCTCACAATTACCGCTGGCGGCGTTTAAGAGTTTGTGAGATATTACATTTTCGTGTTTGCTGTATAATCGCTATCTCATACCTAGATAACAAGGCCAACCATATCCTTGAGCATGTGAGCTTCCTTACGTGGCTCGTTACCGAGAAATAAGGGTCCACAGATAAGCTATGTGACGACGGTGAGTAGGTTAGGATGAAATGTTCACTGACGAAGCTCGCCAAATGAATGCTTCGAGTGGAGGCATGTGTTTACCGCTTTTTTTCGCGCGGGGAAAAGGGAATTATCTTGTTCTATCACTTGGATTCTAACGAAAGGTTTCTGGGCTCTCCAACATGTCCGACGCTAGAATTCCGAGGGTGGCAGATCTGTCCTCGTTCTCCCAAGTGGTAGAATGGAAGTCGTTCGTTGCTGGCAGGTAAGATCTTCGATATTAGCCCTTATCCCTTTTCGTCCATTGAGAGGAATGGTCCATGAATCATGATCCTCTCGATATGAATTAATCGGACTATGTTGTAGCCCGTGCACTCCGGCTGCATACCATGTGACGGCTTCGGGAATTCGTGTGACCAACACGTACATGTCTCAACAGCGAAAATTGCCAAAACTGGCGCCAAACTGTTAGCCCGGGCAAAAATGAACAGTTTCCCTCGGAGGGAGTCTACATGGTATCGTTCGCTGATTTTCCTCGCTTTATTTTGGTGTAATCTGATGGTGAATCGCTTCAGGTATAAACGTCTTGGTGTCGCACTCATTATGCGGAAAAGCTCCAAAAGCGACGACACTATGGCTCGAATATCGCTGTGCTGGTTGTAATTTTTGCCTAATCTAAGGTCTGAATGTTCGCTTATCTCAAAAGTTGACAGGATTATAACTATGTCCTCAGAAAGACCAAGGCATTCGACGAAAGATTCAAAGATACGTATACGCCCTTCACAACCTTCCCAATTGTCTGTGCAATAGCTGTCCTTTTCAAGTCTGTCATAAATCATCCACAGGGAGCCTTACGGCTGCCCTCGGGGCATTCGCGAAGCTCGGAAAAGCGGCTGGAGCACAGGAGCTCCTTTACCCCGTTAGAATTGCCTTTCGTAAGGTATCGCACCCTGAATGGACAAAAATGAAGAAAGCAGCCACGGATATCAGTACTTGGAAACACTAAGAGGTTGTTGAGCAAATCAATTTATGCTAGAAAAGGCCCATTGAAAGTTCGGTTTAATTTTTCATCTTTTCTTGGCCCATGCCCCACAGAAGCGATTTCACTTGCTACTTATCACTTATCACTCCTGATTCAGCGAGGTCGCCAATACACTTTGAGATGGGAATCAAGTTATATTAAGTCCTACGCCAGTGAGTTCTTGGGTCCTGATTCATTTGAATGCTATTTCTGCTCACGCGGGCTGTGACTCTCAAGCCATACGCTGGACTCCAACGGGGTACTTTATCATGCTTTCGCTGGACGCATATTTTAGTCGAGGTCGAACGAGATTCTTCTATGTGGCATGCTTCTACACGCAGCTAGAGATGAATTATTATAAGTACGCATCAGGCCCCATCCGGCCAAAATACTGAGATACAGAACTCACCATTCTTAGGCCAAAGAAGCCGCTGTATGAGAAGGTGGTCGCAGACATCATTGCAACTCTCAGGCTATAAATAAATGATATCATTATCACTAATGTCCGAGGTTTTATTCGATGCATGACATGCCAAGTCTGGCATTTTATGCCGTTCGCAGGCAAAAATGGAACAAGTCTTCAACGAGGACGGCAGACGGGATGGGATATGTACTACCCTGCAGTCTAGCCACTCGAACCTTTCAGGTTTCGATGATTGAGAGCTGCTTGCACATGCCCGCCCCAGAACAGTGACAGCACACGCTGGCGATGCTACTCCGAGGTGGCCATCTTGCGCATCCGTTTATGTTTCTCACTGCCTAGTGTTCTCTCCGGTTTTGCTCCAATCAAATTGAAAATTTATCGTCACGAGGAGACAGGGGGAGTTTGGGCTCTTACTAATTCTTCAGGCATGCTTTATAAATGCAACTTGGATGACGAATGATTAGAGTCTAGTCTTAGGTAGTATACAAAGTGCGGAAATTCACCGTTAATAGGAATGTCGTTGTGGTTCAGAGAAGCGTTAATCGAGTGAGAGATCAAAGGAAACTCACCCACGACATATGTTACATCTGGCCAGAAACGATTCTTCTGATTGGATTTCCTTTTTTCTAATTTTGGTGGGTCTCATCAGTCATTTGCCAACACGTGTGCTATGTGCATGTTAGGACCACGAGGGACAGAAATTGCCAGGGAGGGTGTATCGGTGACGCAGGTTTACCGAGCTCCGACTCCGTCCAGGTTATTAGTATCACGGTTTTTTGCCCGCGGTATTTGACTCAGTCGGACACAGAAACTACATATGTTGGATGCTCGGAACTTTGACTGCATAAAATCCAGTCAATGGCACGATGGTAGCTGGACGCCAAGGGATATAGCCTGATCTACTTAAACTCTATTTCTTTTTTCCCGCTACGAAAAATCAAGGTGCTCTTTTGGCAGGAGGACGGAATGGTTTCGCTCGGCTTGAAGTCTAGTACAGTGACGATCGCTTAGTGGCCAAAAATTTTGTGGAACGAACATGCATTTTTACTTTGGCAGCCGCTGTCTGTGGCCAATACACAAAAGTCCAGTAGAGATCTTCATCTGTGCATCGCAAGAATCTCTTGAGCGAAATCAAATGATACTAGGTCAGCGTGTTGGAGTGATACAAACCCCTTGACCAACCTTTGGAAATGGCATCTCACACGGAACCTGTCGGCAGTTGCTGCGGTCACAGGCGTACTATAAAGAAAGGGGACACGACGACGTCGTGTTGGAACGTTCAATACACTTGGTGAGACACATTATTTTGGATGTAGGAAGTCTCTTGATTTGCCAGTGGCGTATGTATGCCACTCAGGCTGGGTTTAGACGTATGGCCTTTCCCTATGATGCCAGCTGGCACATAAACCGAGTCCTTTTTTGATCAAGTCATTCGCCTCGGAACGAGATCGAATCATAGCTGACCTGCACGTGCTTGATAGGTAACCGTGTTTACACATTATGTTGACCATCTCATTCGGTGCAGCCTTGGTCCTCACTCATTTTCGACAGCTTTTCTATGCAGGTTAGCGGGCAGCAATTCACTTTAGTATGCGGCGTCACTGTGAATAGAGGTTCACATGAGTTAAAAACTCTTCAAAGATATCGCGTTAACGATGAGATCCACTGACAGGCAGACCTCGTGATGTAAATTTGTGCTGGTGAGTTATCTTACCTTATTTTCATGTTACGAGGGTAAAGAATGGGTCGAATTCTCATTATCCGATAGTCCTGGGTACCGACGTTGTTCATCCGGTATTGCAATTCATTCCAGCGAATTTTGATGCCAAGGAAAATAAGGTGGATACTGATTCGCACATAGATTTTATTTGCAATAATTGGAATGTTCTGTAAGCCTGTAAGGTCGTTTCGGACTCCTAATACGGCGAGGCTCAATGTCTCCTAGGTGATGTTCACTTCCCAGTTTCGCCACCTAGGGAGATCGTTATCATGGTGGATCACACACACAAGCAAGAACAGATACGTGCAAGCAGCTTCCCTTCTCGGCCTCGGGGTCTCGGGCTGAGTGCAAACTGGGATGCTAAAATGAGTTAGTTCATGCCTGGAATTGAAGACGTACCAGTAAAGGGATGAGGCCCGCGATGTGCTGCGATTATCTTCAAGGTGCTATCTTGTGTGGATTATGATATTATTGTTCATCGCCATCTACCAAGTTGGGTCAGTGAAACTGAGTTTTAATGATTGGAGATGTCGCCCACCCGTTCCTCCTGCGAGTATATTGCATCGACGTTTTAATCCAAAACTAGTATGCAAGGTACATCCCATGTGGTTGCGGATGATGTCGCTCGTTCTAGTGCTTCACACAACCGATAAGCACGAAATTCAAAACATGGGAAACGATTCGGTAGGACCGGATCTACGTCATCGCCCATACAATTGACCTCACACACACTCGGTGGAAAATTGTATCCTGTCACGAACGTGTGCTCAAGATACACAAGTGGAGAAACCATGTGGGATAAATGACATCGCACAGAGATCGGTGGCAGAAAATGGCAGGAACCTGATCTGCCCATGCCAGAGTGGTTGCTAGCCCATGACGCAGAGACTGTAACTTATTCGGCCATTGGTGAGACAGCGTGCGAGATCGTCTAGAATGGAAGGGCAGGGCATATGGCGGCTTTACCAGTCTGACGGGACTGGTTTTCTGGTTTCCACAGGGCTCCTTTTTTGTTCAGCGTTATAAACTGGCTAACAACAAGACGTCATAGATGTCACTTTCCTTCTCACCTGATGATGGATATGTAGGGCCAAGTTCCAGTTGGCATCCACCAGGCGGTAAACCTGCCAAATATTGGGGGCACGACATTAGTCTAAGCAATGGATCATACACTCTGGGTGGTCCATTGGACAGTGACGAGTTAATATGAACCAGGTGGCATGTGCTTTGTTGATTATGTGTGTGGGACGAACCTCCGGGTCGGTAGTAAAGTGGAATCTTGAACGAACATTGACAGGGATTACTTGAGCCTTGAGGCAGCGACCCCTTCGTCCTGGCTCTTTAATTTCGTCATCGTTACCGATCTGCGCACATTCTCTCAACCAGTCGGGTAGTGGCTCTTCCCCCCAAAGAAACACTGACCTCGCTGACAGCCTTTCGAAGACGACCACTCGTGGCCGCATTTCTTCCCAAAGAACTCTGTCAATAATGCGTCCCTAGGGAATGAAAGTTCCGCTCCTCTGAACGAACCCAAAACACTGGCCATACCTTTGATTCGAGCCGGTCTTGCCATCCATGGGTTTATTTTGTTTTTTTGTGCGTTTAGAGAGTAGTTAAAAAATTGCTGAAAATGTTATCAAAGAAAATGCGTCCCGGGCCACGGATCACCGCACTAACCCGACGGGCCGAGCACAAAGTTTATGTTATGTCATCTTTTCGCTTTCCCGTTTCTCCTCCTGCCCATGGACTTCAACATCATTGTTCATTCCCAGACCCAGTGGTCGAGAGCAAGTTGACACGCAAAGAGATGCCAGCTTCTTTATTTTCTCTCCTTTTTTCCTCTGCCTCCCAACCTTTTGTTATTCCGTGCGGTTACCAGCACTCCTCTCGGTGTCACCTGCTCACGGAACGGCGAAAATCATCTATGGAACTCCAGATCCGAACGGTTGCCCACAGCCCCGCATGGTGACAGGAGTTTGACAAGTCACTCATCTTCAAAGGAGGTATCTGAACAAATACTTACGGGCGGGCCCGGGTACCAATAGAACCAGGAATGTGACCCAGATTAGTCCTGGCTCTTCTGACGAAGGAAATGGAAAGCAAGGAAATGGAAAGGACAAATGGGTAGGACTCATGGCGCATTTACGGATAGGCATCTTACTCCCGTGAAAGGTCATATGAGGGAATCTGCTGCTGCTCACCGTGGTAATCGGAAGTGTCCGCCGCGTCTGCACTGGTAGCGCTCCGTAGTCCCCGATAATCGATCGTACCCCCAGCCTCTCCTCTTCCGCTCCTTTCTTCGCGCATGCTGTGTCCCTTGGTCTTGATTGGCGCACTGGAATTGCGATACAGTGAAAAAGCTTCCTTTGTAGATCCGGATCCTGGCGATTTTCGGCAGATATCAGATATCAAGTTAACCCTAAATCCTGGGTCATGAGCCCTTGCTGGTCCGAATATAACCGCCTCTTGAATACCCTCTGCAGCATCCCTCCACTGCCAAAAGACATGCGACGGACTGAAAAGAGGGGCACGTGCTGAATGCAAGAAATACCATGTCTGTCTGGCTCAGTCCAAGAGACGCAATTTGATTGGGGTATGCGGGCTTAAAGTGCTACGCATTCGCGAGGGTCTAGCCATCCTGTGTTCCCCTGTCATGTTAACGGTCAGCCGCTTCCATACGCACCAGAACTCCAATCGCGTGTCCTCTTTTTGTGCGACCCCAGAGCGGTCTCGTGCCTCATTCTACTATTCGTTTCTCGTCACCCTCCCGGCCTCCTATCTCACCGATCATTGGCTTGCTTGTAGGATAGCCTTGTGAACATGGAAATGTCCGAAATCTCGATTGGCTCTCAAACGGTGATTCAACCCCGTTCGGCTCCATCTTTTACGGTTCACCTATCCCATCCCATTCCGCCCCCTACTCACGTTCACTTTCGATAGATAAAATAGGCTCACTTTATGGCCGTCAACTATGCGCCAGGGAAAGACGTACAGCATGGTGAGGTCCAGATTCACACCTTTTTTTTTCAGCCTCGTGTTCTTCTCGCCCTTCCGCGTGTCCCTGCTTCCCAGGTCTTTTGACGAGTCGTCAGGATGCTGAGTCTTCGAGTTGGTTTACGCGATCCCCGATTGATGAAACCATGTTGTGAGCTCACGGACTAACTAGTGAGGATGTGCTTGCTTTTTTATAAAGATAATTAATTATGAGGATTAAAGTCGGCGTTGGCGGTTTTTCTCGACGCCTCTTCGCACAGCAAGTTTCCTGTGATAATTCCTAAACAGATTCGTGAGGAATTCTTCGCTCGCCCGTCTTCCAATGTACGGTGTCAGTAATTCAAGATCTACAAGAACGGGGGTCAGAATAACGACTCGGAACACAGGCCGAGTATACGAAATGTCGGACCAGTTTGAAAAAGCATACACCCGCGGCATCCCGTTCAAACTGCGGATGTCCCCATCTCGTCCATCACGTCGGATCGATACGCTGGATTCCATCTGAACTGATGATGATACTGGCACAAAGATCACATCAAACGCTTCACCTTGTGCTCGCCCTGTGTCTCGGTTCACTCGGCGTGGTACGATGACGATGGCATGTACGCGTCCGTCCCACACCGCCATCTGCCCATGTCAGCATCATCATGTCACGATCATGCATCGGGTCCATTTTTAAAACGGACGAAACAGTACGGACCAAATAATCAGATGGGTTGACATGTGTATGAAATTGGAAGACAGGAACAGGATCATGCTCGGTCGCTGGTCGCTCACGAAGAACATGTACGTGAGACGTGAATGCGTCACGTATGCCGTGTCGGCGTGCCTAAACCTTTTTTGAACTTTATGGGGTATCCTCATACTTGGATGAAATGATGTAGTAGAATGAGAATACTGCTCGCGGTGGTTGCCTATTGGATACAATCTCTCCGGACGCAGTCGGGGTTGGGGATTGGGGTGATATTTTTTACAGAATTGCCCACATAGGAACGTCAGCTACGTGCGATGAAAAAGGATTCGTACTCGTATTCGTGTCGACAGCATGCATCAAGAAAAAGCCGCGTATCTAAGGAAAGAGACATAAATATACGCTATACGTGGGGGTCATGACGATGTACCTGAATGTCCGGGTCTCGACAGAGCGGTATGCATAACAATACAGCACAAAAAAAGTAGCTCCAAGAAAACAGAAGAGGAAGTACTATTACATGGTTATGTTCGCGCGATTGTGGAGTCGATACGGAAAGCATTTTGTGCGACAAATACGAAAGAAGTTCTGATAATTACGGAAAGATGCACGAATTTGGATCGAAAGACGCAACCATGCGTGTGCAAAATCAAGCATCGCAAAAGAGAAAAAAAAGGGGGGAATGTTGACACAGATTGAGGATGGGCAAAATAATCCATTCTTCGCACAGCACCCGGCCGCCGAGGATGGATAAAGCTCACGCAACGGCGCCGTGGACACTGCTCGGCCGCATATCTACATGGTGTTGGAGACGCGGCGGGGATCTTTGGCGAAGCGGCAAAATGTGATCATGGCCGCGGTCGGATGATGACGGATAAGCCGTGCGAGGGGCCGGTCCATCAATCCATGATTGGATCTCGGGTAGCTGATTGGAATGCGGTGGCTTGCGCGAGTCAGGGATCGAAGTAAGCGGCGCAATCGAAGGGTGGTTGTAGTGATACGGTGCAAGCGGAGCAACGTGGGTCGAAATAGGAGGTAACTGAGTCGACTGCGGTGGGGTTCTAGGCCGGGTCATAGACGTTGCCAACGGGCCCCTGCGGTGCGGGAATTGATCAGGCCTCGAGCGGCCATGTGTTCGCTCAAACAGGCCACACTTGTTGCAGAGCTGAGAATCCGTGAGCGTGGTACTACGTGGGGAAATATCCACGTACCACTTTACCCGGGCTGAGGTTCGATCGTCTCCACGTGGAAGTATCGGTCGTGAAACAGTTGAAGCACTTTCGACGAACCCTGTCGCTCAGCTTAGTTGCCGCATCATCCGTGTAAACAATGCTATAGTGACTCTGCCCAGGAAGGGGATATGAGAGCGAGCCGCTCTCGCGGGTCCCAGCATGAGGAAGGGGAGGGCTGCTGTATGCAGGCGAGGCATGGTATTGATGGGAATCGTGCGAGTATCTGTGTTCGGGGTGCGGCCGCGAGCTATAAGCGTATGTATGAGACGACCTTCCAGAGTCGCGCACGGGATCGTGAGGGTATGGCCTAGATCGCGACATCTGGTCCTGGGAATAGTAGGGATCAGCGTATGCTGAATGAGAGTCGACCGAACGGTCTGTCGAGGACCGGCGTGGGGCCGGCGACGAAACCGAAGAGCGATCGAGGGAGGATACAGACAAGGACGGGGAATGGGTGAGCGTAGCTATGGGTGGGGGACTGGGCCTACGAAAGGAATGATCGTAGGAATAGTCATAATCACGTCGGTGCCTAAGGGATTGGTCAGGAGGAGCGGGAGGATGGGATCGGCGGGACGTACGAAGAGGGCAGTGGCATTGACTCGACACGGTGGGGCATGTTGAGAGGAGACGCCTGGTTGGTGGGGAGGGGATGGAAGGAGGAGCCAAGTGAGGACGTGTTGAGGGAGTTGAGAGACTTATCAATGGAAAAGGATGTCGAGAACTGATAATGGATCAACAGATCAAAAGAGAGCGCGACATCGAAGCAAACAAAGAACGAACACCGCGCTGATCAAAGGGATCAGGAAGTCGTAAATTTGGAGAAAGGGCTGTTTCGAGAGATCTGGTGTCTGCATTTCGAAAAGGCAAGTGTTTAGGAAGGAGGGACGCCGGTGGAGAGGCTGTACGACAGACCGTTATCAAGAAGGCGATGATCGGCTGCAGTCGCGGATGGCTCACGCGGAGGAGGACAGAGCGGTTCTGATTGCTGCGAGCTGTGGCGGTCTTCCCTAAGGAAGTGGAGACTAAGGATGATAAAACGAGGCGTTGGTATTTGAGCACTTGCCAGGAACTCGACTTGCTTTTCTGAGACGATTCGCTGGGCGGTACGGTGGTCTGGTGATCCGGGTGGGAGCGCATGAGTTCGCAATTGGGCAACGAACGTGCTGAACCGCTCTGGGTGATTGCGCCGGGCATTCCGTATGCTCGTGGTGCCCTTGTCCCTTTGGAATGACAGCGAGCGTTGGTTCTTCCTTATTTCCCGCAAAACACGTCTTCGTACCGCGATCCGGGGTAAACTCTCGGCCACAGAGTCCATGGACCGGAATCTCGTCTTTATTACTTTTTTTTTATTTATTCTTTATTTTTTTGCATCCGAATAATTACCACATTACCAATCAATGACTTATTATGATAGTCCAAACCCTATTCTTGACCAGGGCAATCGGAGCTCCAACACGTTCATTCTCATGGCGCCGCGGCACAGCCGGCATGGTCCCCGCCATTTGTCCTTTTTAATCGCCGACTTGCTCCCAATTCAGCGAGTGTTCGGTCAGCCCATGCCGAACCTGAGCTGCTGCAGACCCGCCTTGGTCAGATCGGAGACGGGCCAAAAAAAACAGCCTACTCGCCAGCTTTTGATTCGCTGAACTGCTTCGGAATGGCGAATGCCCTAGCCCTGACCCTGTGAGAGGGGGCGTCGCGATCGTTTATTGCGTTCGTGGGCGTAATTGATTCCCGGGTGCTATTCTTGTGCGTAGGGTATCATCTTGATCGCCTACCCTATCACATCGACCCTGTCCATCAGTCAGATTCCGGTGCCCTTTTCATTTTATGCGCTATATGGAAACCATTCCGTCTGTCTCCATGTCGTACAGCAACGCACCTTCTATAAACCATCAACAATTGGGGGATACAATAATATTGCAAGATTCACTGGCGTCTGTCATTCCCAGCCCTTGTTGTCTTTACAGCCGCCCAACACGCATCCGTTGATGGTTTGCGCCATGTCTGCTCGTCTCTGTGTATCAGCAACCCATCATCAATCCGGCGTCTATCCCAACAAGGTCGCCAAGCTCCAGCCTACTGCCGCATTCCTCGTCTTTCCCAAATCTGTTCTGGCAGTTGCGGGGGCGCAACCGCGATTTCAAATACAGCTTGACATGGATCCGTGTTGGTTGACATGGTGGAGAGAAACGTGAGGGACCCCGGACCGTGCCTCAAGCGGGCTCAAAGAAGCTTCATCGTACGGCCCATCTTCTTGTCTCTCATGGCGCTGCGTGTTATACTTGCGCGTTGCTATCCCCGAGTTTGGGAACCTCTTGCCTGGACTTCACACGCACGCTTTATACCAGTCGAGTCTCCTCACGTTCATTCTGCGATACGTCCCTCGGACCAGTGCTCATCTCAAACACACCCGCCAGGTCGATATGGCGGTCTTTCCCATTCAAGTGCTATGACTTTCTGTACGGAACTCCCCTCCGCGGACGGGCTGATCTCCTTTCCCTTTGTCATGTCGAAGCCGGAGCTTGAGGAACCCCCGCTGCCGTATCTGGTCTTCCGAGGGCGGAGTTCACTTATCATTTGCCGTCACCCGCATCATCTGCTCGCAATCAATTCCCGGATTGTCGAGCTGTATGGCAAACCGAGTTATTTGCCCATTTGGACGAAATGTAGTATCGTATTGCATGTCTCGCTATGTCCGCTTCATCCATGACCGAGTCCTACGGCATCAGCCTGACGGGCCGTCGCCAGTCGACCTGATGTGATGGCTGCCAGCGTCACCCCATCCAGTCATCGGGGTCATGTTTATTGTCCGACTCAAAGCCCGGCGGACAATCCCGCCTTTCGAACGCGTGTCGTATTCACTTGACCAAACACCCTTTTTTACGGGAGCCGGCAGGGGTCGGTGATTTAGGTTCGGTTCAACCATGGTATGACGAAGACATTTCGTCACATGGAACAGTGTCTGATTTCCTTTTTGCGCTTAGCCATGCTGCGCAGAGCGGCCGCAGCTTACTCTCCTCCGTGCTTACGTTGTTGGTATGTGTGCTCGTTGGTTTCTCGCTCTCCAAGGGGAACTGGACCCATGGGCAGTATCACATTGGTTAGGAAAGTGCGTGTCCGGCCGCCGTGGCATGCAGTCAACACCATGGTCCTCAGCGTGTCTGCGATATAATGCACACATGTGGGTCCAGGCAAGCTTGTAATTAGATACCCAGGTTCCCATCGCCTATCATTATCTTTCAAGGCTTCTGCTTTTCCTCCCCTGGCTATGCGATCCCAAAACTGGATCAGGTCCAACCGATGGGCATCCCGCGGGTGCAAAAGCAAGGTACGCCGTCGGCTGTGAAACCCAAGTACACTGTGTGCCGCATCAGGATAGTACGATTCGTCTTCATTAGGCATATTGCACACTGGTCGGCCTGCACATCAGAAGACCGAGGCACATACAATCGTCCTCGTTGAATTCGATGGGAGTCTTCGAGTCATATATCGACACAGATAAGAACACCCTCGTCAGGGTTGGCGAGTGCAAGGCAGCCTAATGCAGCCACACATGAATCATGTGTCTTTCTTCCTGTGAATGCATGCCCCTACATAGAGTAAGTTGACTGCAGAAGCTGTCACGTTATATATAGACGACGGCATGGAAAGCTTGCTGAGTACTCCAGGCTACCATCGAATCACACCTATTCTAGAACATTTGGTAAGTCTCTAGCATATCTATCGACGGGTATGAAACGTAGTGTGAAAAATAGCTCCTTTGCACAGTGATGGCCACTGCCGAGTAAACTATGATAACCGTGCCCCATTTTGGGGCTTCATTTGCGATGACGGTGGGTCCGAATGCAATGGCATATGGAGCTGGGACACGGAGACCTCTGGGCGTTTCATTCTGCAGTGTCGGCGGCGGGGTTTACTGTGATGTAGAATATTGCAGCAGTGCAAGACTCACGGGGATCGCGCGACTAGGCGCCGTGCGCATCACCGATACATGCCATCCCTTTGTGTCGGTGATCAAAGTTTGTCCCGCCTCGTAACCGTTCCTAGAATGCATGTGCAGCGCTCAAGGTGCGTGTGACCGCACTACAAAGGCATCGTGTGACTAAGCAAGGCATTCAACGTCTTACGCGGACCGATATCCTTGTGCGCACGTGATTGCTCATGGTGAGCAGTGCGTGGCGCTTTCATTGCCCTTCCAAGGACTCTGGGGTGAGTTGCCAGAATCTTGATCCGTGATGAGGCATCACGCCGACAAGGTGCGTCACCCCCCAAGTCCGCGATGTTTCGTTTCATCTTCTTCAATCAAGAAACCCATGTACATCTACATCCGTCCATGTTTTGGATCTCCTGACGACGATGATCAGGAAGAACGTCTGGTATTCTCGTCGGGCGAGGGTTCGCAGCGGGAGAGCACACGAGTGCGGTGACTGGGCGGGGTAGAATTTCAAGAGGTGCGCCACTAAGCTAAGCGAGATGTCGTTGCCGAACTCTTTTTTGGATGTGATCCGGGCCGCATCAGAACTGTCTTGCATCGCGTCTGCTCGATCAGCGACCCCTGGAGCCCCTATCAATGAAACACGTGTACAAGACAACCTGGCGGCCCTCCCGCCAATTTTGACCATCGACACCCGTTTGATGATGTGATCGTGTGGCGGTTGTACGAACGTGGAGATCCCTTCCTGGCTGACCGTGGCCCAAAAAAGAAAGAGGCGAGAGAGGGGCCGAAAGGGAACCAGGAAGAGTCCGCGGAGAACCCCAAAGATAAAGCGGGTCAAAGGTCACCGGTCACCTGAGCCATGGGTCTTCTTACCAAAGTGCAAGTATGTATTTTGTTTTATTTTTACCCTCCGAGTAAGCGGACGGGTAGAGAGCATATTGGTCTTGGACTAAGCAACGGGTTTGACGGTGGTCGGATATCAAACGGAGTATTGGCCAGTTCACAGATCTCGCCAATAGTATCGATGTGATTGGAAAAAAAGAAAGAAAGAAAGACAGTGGTTGTGGCTGTGCCATCTCAGATGATGACGATTATGATGATGGTATGAGCATGATGGCATCATGTCATCTGATGGAGTGTCTTTTGCTCGATTTTGGACGGCGCTTCAACTATATTGTTCCGAAATGATCGTGATGAAAGCTATCCAAACATTGATATCGATAGCCTCAGCTCTGCAAAGGCCACTGTTGATGGCAAATGAAGGAACAACGCCCTTCTTGAAAGGGATGCTGAATCATGATGCACATATACAGGCCGACCTATTCGTCCCCTGTGGACATAGTGCGGGGCGTGATGCTATCAATGATGGTCTATCCTTTTCGCTTGGCCAGAGAACAAGCACTTCTATCCCAGTGCCACCGAATCACTCCGTGCTGGCGAGCGGCAGTCGCTATCACTTCCAGAGCTAATCATTTTCTCTTTGTTTACTAGGTATCACTGGATCACATAAGTTCACACAAAGTTCAGGCTTTCCACATGCTGTATCGGACAGAAAGCGGAGCACACCCCAATTGCCTGTATATGGCCTATAGTTGGGGGCATATGACACTGTCACCGCCGACATCGGCCCCGGGCCCATCAAACCTTCCCAGAACGCATTATTGTGTGTGGTTCGAAGTCGAAGTCAGGACTGCATGCTAACTAGGATAGGTACCGTCGGGGGAAAGTAGGTAACCTTTCTTTTCTCGTTCTCTTTCCGTGTCTTCGATGACAAATGACACGATTATAATTTCATGTGTTAATTTTTTGGATCCCGTAGGATTCTCCGTTGAGATTGTTAGTGCCAAAGACCATATGAATCGTCGAACCGGCCTGTTGAGGCTTCCCAAAAGAAGTACTCGGAGTTTCTAGTGTGCCTTCAAGGGTGGATCATCCAAGAGAGCAATTATCAGTGAATAAGATGTGCGACAGAAGGCTCACCAAAGGCAGGCCTCTTTATTGTCTACCGTGCCTGACATCTATGCCAATAGATGTTCCGTTTCTCGACCATGGCCTGAGGCCCTGGCCGTGAATAATCAGTCCGCGGGCCATACGGCTATCAAATGCGATGCCACCGCCCATCTTGATCAATTGCACGTGGCGGACATAATCCATGTACAAGACTCGGCGAAAGGCGGATCGCAGTGGGACAATCGTTTAAGCGTAAACGTGTCCGTTGGTTACGGCTCTCTCTCACGACAAGTGGGTGCGTCTTACTCTCTGCCAATATCTCGTGTAGAACGAGTTCTTAATGCATCGCTGGCTTGTCAAATCACTGGAAAAGAGAAAGTACGCGAATCAGAAACAGAGTCAGAGCCCTACCATGTAATCCTGTCGAGAAAATTGGCTTTCACTTCGTAAGAAAGGGAAAGGCAGCTCATGAAGCCATCACGCTTCTCCAACGAAGGGGACTCGACTGTGGAGCTCTCGCACATGACGCTGTTCGGGCTCGAAAAAGGTCAGAACAAACGAAATTCCATTTAATTGAACGATCGCGCACAAGGTATAAAATAGTCATAGAAGACATGACGAACAAGTGTCGTGGATAGTGCGCGTCTCGAGTCATTATGATCCATGACTATGCTTGTGGCCGTCCAGTCCAACGAACTGAGCGCCAAGCGCTCAGGGTTTCCGCTGACATTTCTTCGCCTCTAAACTTTGGCCCCGACTCTGCGCAGGATTACTAAGCAAGTAAAAGTTGTACGTGGTACGCGCAGAAGATCTCAAATAGTTCACCGGAGATCTCGGAGGCGACATAGTCAATGTCACTCAATGGTTTTTTCGCGTGAGAAACATTGTTCCGACACCGATTGGAAGATCAGACTCGGCGACGTGACAAGCTAGCAAGAGTGAGATGCACATACCATCAATCACAGGAGACCATGCCTGTTTGGAGCATAACGTAAAGAATATGGCGCCAACCTACAAATTAGGGCCACAAGGAGCACCTGCGGGACCCCTTCATCCAGAGAGCAACCATCATGGATGCACAGGCGATTGCCCAAACCAAGCGTCTGGTACGATGTCAGCAGTCAGAGTACAGGCACAATTACGGAATGTAAGCACTATATCCAAGGCTGTAAAGCCACACGGTTAAGTGTCAGTCAAAACGCTAACGGCATATAAACCCTTCATTCATCTCCCTCGAACATGTTATGATCTTGATTGAAACCGACAAACTCGAATAAGTCGTCAATTCCGAAAAGAATGTTAATTATGTAACCTGCCAAATGTAAGTAGATGATGAAATATTCGACAGACTTACCGTATGATAACGCCGTCAGCGGTGGTTTAGCACATTCATGCCAACTTTGATGATCCAAAGCTCAAGGGCTAACATAGTGTAACTGGTGCGGAGATTAAAATGGGTGGCCGGACAGATCCGCTGAGGTCCGTGGCTCATACAACTCGCTCTGGAGACTTCTACATTCCCCAGGTGGCAATCATCGTATTCTGTCCTAGGGCCATTGTTAGTTCTGGACGTCTCGGTGGTCTCTTCAGCATGCTGATGCACCGCCTTCCCTTCTCCTAGTATGGGTACCTGACACAAGCTCTGACTTCTAGACAAGCTTCTGTTTGAATACATACATGTATATCTTGGTGGCCTAGCTGGGCTGTGTTCTATCGCTCAAGTTGACCTACGTGAGGTAACAGTCACCATGGCCCATAGGAGATACGAGCATCCAAGTGGTGTGCCCTTGGAGCTTTTCACCATGGTTATCCTAGGACGAGAGCGACGACCTTCACCTTGTCTATGGCCATATATGCCATCGGGTATCCACAATATTTGGAGGGATCACTGGATTGATGGGGCATCACTCAGTAAGCGATTACGTTGGCTACGGAGCGCGCAACTCCCTCTCATTTATCGACATTGATGCAGTAAAGTACGGACGTAACGCAAGTGGGTCGTTGCATCCGCGTTCCTTGAGCGGAACACGTTGTCGTACAAAGGTGCCCGGTCCAATCACAGTTGAGTATTGTCCTCGCTAAGCCCTCGTAAAAGCCTGAAAACATAACGTGATGCTACTGCAATCTCCTGATGTTCTGCACACACATGGATTCTCCGTGCCCCTGGTTACTGTCTCCCTACAAGGTGTCGCTCGTTGCGGATGTGGTGAACGGAGCTTCCGCATTTCAGATTTTTGGATGTTGATCACGACCGACAACTTTGTACAAATTCACAACGCTCATGTGCGCCAGGGTGCAAGCATGTGGAAATACGCCCGGATAGAGCCGGTCTTCTGTACGGTCTGATCTTCCGTGGTCTCTTGGTGGAGCCGATCATGGGCTGCTTCTCACCGGCACTAATATCCTGCCTCACATCGAGCCAAAGAAGTTGGATTCAGGACGCCGGACCTCGGGACGTCTTAGAAACCGCTGGTTGATCCCTATACTTCATTTCAGTCTAAGAATACCCCCCGGTTTCGTATAACCAAGGTTGGTTTGTTGATCATGACGCAGCATGCGTCCGTCCTGTCAGTGGACAATCCGATGATTTAGCAACAACGTCATGGAAACTTTGATGGAGGAAGAGTGAAAGATGCCAAAGAGGAGCGCTTTGTTTATCTAGCCCTTGCTGCGCTCATGAGTAACGTACGTTATTCCTACATCCAGCGCTGACAGTCCATGTCTTCTCGTCTCCAAGAGCAACAAACGAGTACTTGAACCCCACAGGCACTACGAGGATTCCCACCTGGAGCCTATTCTTCTTGACAAGCCTCCGATTTTGCTTGACAGTCATTTGAAGACATCGTGGACCCCGTATCTCGTGTCGTCCTGGGTGTGCTTTTTGGCTGCATCCCGCGTAAGTCTTCATTTCGTCACATTCGTCAGGAACAGGGACGTCTGTATTCAAGAATCAAGGGTATGAGAGGTCTATTTTTTCCGAGATGCATATGACCAGAATTCATCACGGGGAACAACAAGCAACGAAAGGCGTCGCGTCTGCAGCATGGGCAGTGTCTTGCATCATCCTTGATGCACTTCCAGATAGCCAACCGCGAATAGCCACTTGTAACCCGTACGTTTATACCTAGCTCGAATCCAACATCCACGTCCGGAATCTACTACTTAAGTAACGTTCGACTTGAAACACTGTTGTCACTTTGCTAGAATAACTTACACCTCCGTTGATACTTTTACCCATCCGACTCCTCCGCGTCCGAGCTCTCTGACGTTTGGTGCCCAGGTTGCACCGCAGCTGTCGACCACACCCGCACGGCCCCATCGTGACTCCCCGTGGCAAACATCATCGGTTCGTCCATCCCACTGTTCCACCCAATGCACGTGATGTCCCTCAGCTCAGGCATGTTCATCGGACGGACATACCGCAAAAGGGCCGCCGTCTCACGATCCCAAATATGAACGTCCCCCGCTGCGTGCATTATGAAACGTTGTGTAGGCGTGGTGGGTTGCAGGACGAATGCATGCGCGGATGTCATCGGGGTTCAACGCGTGAGCCAAACGCGTCCGCATCTCGGATCGAAATACAAATACCACCCACCTTTGCCGACGCAAAACACGACCTGCTCATCCGTCCCTCCAAAGTAACACGAGCCCGCGATGGAGGTGGGCATGTTGAGCGAAAACGAGTGCTTGAGGTTGAGTCGCCCTGTCAACAGGTTTTCTCCAAGCATTCGTGTTCTCCCCCTTTCCTTGCCCTTGTCCCTCACGATCTCGAGTTTCCACAATTGGGGCGGGGCCTGCAATAAGTCAATTACGGAGGGAGGCGACAAGAGCAACGATATGCGTGCCTGTTCAAACGAGACAAGAGCAAGCAACATTCGCTTTGATATCACGATATCACGTACGTCGTCAAACAGCGGCGTTTGACTGAGGAAAAGAATATCAACGTTTGGCCCATGCTGGTCATGTCTATACGCACCTCTCCTTTCGCTTCATATGCATATTGTACACTGCAGTATATGTTGGGTAGGCAAGTAAACGACAATGATTCGAACGCATCGTACCGATCATCCGCTTCTCGACCCTAGTTTGACGAGTGGGCTGGGGCCCGTTGGCAGGCGGGACCGACGGTCCTATGGCGATCAAACGTGCGCAGTCGGATGTCACCGCCACATTGATCAATCGCATGTGTTCAAAGTTGTACACATCCATGACCTGTCGTAGTGGGACGATGTGGAATACACATCAAAGAGCGTTCGTCATGTGTAAGACAAGCAAATACGCCTACCTTGCCATGTAGATCCTACGTTTACATCAATCAGTACCCAAGACGGCCTAGCAGATCCATAAACGTACCAATTTGACAACATTACTCCCTTCAACAGAAAGGATTGCTGGCAGGGAAAGGCATATGAAGGGGAGAAACGCAAGTCCAATACATCCTCACCTTGTCCGTTAGGAAGCCAAACGACCGAACTGACTGTTTGAGACCGGTCAATTGTATGCCTGCAAACGCCGTCCTGAAGACAAGGAAGAGGTTGGATGTCAGGGCTTCGAACAGAAACGGAACCGCAGTCCACATACCTCGGACCATAGCTTGAGGCCACGTGTGAATCGCGTGAGGAGCAAGCGACCGTTGGGGGACCTGAGTGGTATGAGTCTGGTCCTCTGTTCACCAAGGATGATAGCCTACCAGGCCACTTGGCTGACGAAACCCTGAACGTGCACGAGCGTGCGATAGTGCATGAGCGTCTCCTACAAATTCCGTCGGCAGAACAAAACGACAGACGTGACATGGCTCACCCCGACACGAAAGATCATCGCCGTCCTATCCCAACTGATCCAAGCCCAGACAGACAACAAAAAGGAGCAGAAAACAAGCGAGAACGAACCCATTCCGTCAGACGGGTCATACCCAGAAACGTGACGCAGTCACAATACAACCCACGTACCTGGACGTGGCCAAGTATCGCCCATTGGGCGAAAACTGAACGTGTCGTACCAACGCTCCATGTGGAAATACCTCCTCCGCCAACTCGAGCGCGTTGAGTTCCTCGATCGCCTTGGTCACCCGCCCCCCTCTGAGCGCCAAGATCCCCGACTCAGGCGCCGGGCTCGCAGACGATTCCGGGTCTGTCGATGACATGGATGTCTGCCACCACGAATCACGTCTAGGTAACCCCGGACGCATGGGAGTCGCTCGCTTGCTGCCCGTCGTCCGTTGGAGCTTGATCACGGCCCGCACGGCGTTTTGGAAACGTACGCGCGGGTTGTGGACATCGGGGACGTCGTCTTGCTTGAGTTTGGGCATCAGTTTGTGTCCATCGATCGGGGCGGGGCTTGCGATTGATATCGAGGGCATACGTGTGGGTCGTTGTATCCCAGCTTCGGCATCGTCGACAATGGTCGGCGCTATCTCCTGTTCTTCTTGTTTCGTTCCCGCCGCCCATTTGCCCACAAGGGCAAGACGGGCGAATAGACGAGCCAAAGAGGCGCGCGTCGCAGCGAGACGACGGCCGCACCATCGTATTGCAAGCACGTGCGCACGTACGATCCCAAGCCTTGACAGTTCGTCGAGGATCTCGGAGATGACTTCTTCAAGCCACCGATGGTCTTTTTGCCTAATGAACGTCCACCGCTCCAGCACGAACCATCCCGAGATGGAAATGAGACCCGACGACGCGATGAGCTATCCCAGTCAAACCAACGCTCCTTCAGACGGTGTTTCAAGTGATGTGAGAAACACGTACCGTCATGATCACGATGACACCCGAAGTGATAGGGTTCTGATATGAAATTACATCACCAAGTGTTGGAAAAGAAGCAAAGAACACGGGAGATCGTACCTGTTGGGAAGCATACGTAAAGAGCACGACGCCCGCCGAAAAACAAGCAATGGCAATCACGAGAAACACCAATGGAGACCCCTTCATCCATGCGAGCAACCACCACGGAACACGATGCGCCGGCGAACGACTGTCCGATCCCATCAAACACTCAGCACCTCGGGGTCGACCCTGAATGAGACACACTCACTAGATGGACTGTTTCCACGTGAGACCAAGTAACCCATTCACGCCACCGGCGATACTGAATACCAACGACGACATCCAAAACATGTTGACGCTACTGATGAGTGGGGATCCTTTCGTACCGGTCGAACACGCCAAAAGCGACGCATCCACGGCTCCAAAGACGATGGACAGCGTTGACACGTTGAGCAGGTTCTTAGTCGCATGCTGTTGGTGGAACCAAATGGTTGGTATGCCTAGAAGGCCATTCAGCGCGCCACATATCAACACGTGCCTCACAAACACCCACCGATCTCGATAAAGATGGTTAATGCAGCGGTAATTTCGTCGAGATGGCCGCATATCTCGTACATCAGGTCGTGGACATACCGCTGCACCGCCTGTGATCGGAACTGGTCTGCAAGCACGGTGTCATGCGCGCGACCCAAGCGGCACAAAACACGCACTTTTGTATTCGTCGAGACATGCTGAAAAGTACTGTAGATCGAAGATGAGAAGGAGGTCAACCATATCGAGGATGAAAACGCACCTTGAGATCGCCCTCAAACGCCCGCATAGATTGTGTGATAGCCTCGTCGTTGAACTCCTCAAACTCGTTCAAGCAGCTGAGAAATGCCCCAACGTCCCTTGCCAGGCCCTGCAACTGACTCGGGAGCATGTCCAACTCGAGATGGTCCTGCGGTGCGGGGACCGTGGAACGACTGCGCCAGTCTTGGCGTCGTTCCATGATGTTGAGGTTCATGAACACCTCTTGTGATCGCCGAGAAATTTTACGCGGGTACAGACAGGCAGCGTTTTCGCGAAAGAGAAAGAGGATTTTGGCGAGGCGTTCTTGGAAACCAAAGGCGGACCAGACGATGCCGACGGAGCTGCCTAGCTCGCGCGAGGCGTTTTCAAAGTCGCGGAGCTGGACGTTGGAGAATGAGCAAGCGACGGTAGGATGAACTATGTTCGTACCTGCTTGTCGAGCGTTTCGATCCGTCTGAACGCGCATGAGTCACAGCAGCAGAGGGAAGGCTATTTACAAATCTAACCTCTCAAAGTTATAAAATAATTCTGCGCCAGCAAGTTGCTGCTTCTCATCCGCAGCAGGAGCTATCGCGCGCACATCAGCCCAGCAGAACAAAGAAGAAAGAAGGGAAACCCACGTTCTTGCTCGTCCAACCCTAACGGCTCGCCCATTGCTAACCCATGTCAATCCAAACCTCCAAAAAAAAACAACACGCGAAAAAAGCAACACACCCGCATGCAACTCGTTACTCCGTTTTAACTCGGTCACCACGTCTGCAATACTATAAAATCCATGCCGTTTGCCTGTTCCAAACGTGCCCGTTCCGCTCAGTATTGTCCTCGGACTGGTCATGGTTGACGTCGAGCGCGGACTCGCTCCCGGGGAGCGTGCAGAACCTGAACCGATCAACGTATCGTCGTCCATTTTCGTCGCCCTGGGGGTTTCGTCGCCAGAGGTGGGTGAGTTTGGGGATGCTGATGGTAGTATACGAGATAGGGATGCTGCTCGTGCTGCCAGTGGCGCTTTCGCTTGTCGCGCTGGTATCGCGTGGGCGCGTTGGCGTTTCGTTTTCAGTTCTTAACCGTGTGTCGAAGGTGTCGTCTGTCGTGTATGCTGAACATCAAAGACATCAAGCGGATAAATGAGAGACAATGAAATCGCCTCACCGACCGAGTCGATAGACCGATCAAAAGACGCGCCTCTCCAAGACCAAAAAACCACGCAAGCAATCTCCGCGAGGGGGACAAAGGGGAAGGAAGAATGAGAATGAGAATGAGAATGAGAATGAGAATGAGAATGAGAACGTCAAGCTCGATCCAGACCATGCGCTAAATATACAGACAGGATTCGCCAGAACGAGAGCCACAACGAGGCGTCCGTCGCAGACCGACTGCGGACCACGATGTGGGCCGTCACTATGCCTTGATAACGTCGGCTTCGCCGTCAACGAGTTCAAAACGGCTGACGCCACCCGCGCACTGCATCCCGATATGTGGGGAATGGAAGCATGTGCCGGAAAGTTCCTGGACCCCTGGACAGGCGTGCAGATGTGCAGAGACACTGGGCGCGTGGTAGGATGCCACAAGGGAACGTGACGGACGGTATACACCTGGATTGTCTCGGCGCCAACATGTACCGATTCGGAACAAGAAGCCGGGCTTCACTCAACGTGAGATGGATCTATTACGGCGACCTTGGCAGTGTGGAGCCAAAGTGACTCGAGGTTGGACGATAAGCCTTTGCTCGCTCCGAGGGATCAGTCTCCTCGTACGATCGTCGAAGGGGACCGCGGGGATAGCTCGTTATCCATACCTGTCGGGCTGCACATCAGCCAAGAACCAAAAAGACAAGGCAAACGGGGCAGAGTCTAGAGCTCACTCGATCGCTCAGGTGCACGTGTAGAACCAGTCCTACCGCCTCGTTGCCAACACGCACGCCCCCAGATGCACACAACGCCAGTCTTTCATGTAAATATGCGCGACCCTAAGCCAACGTAAAAACGATAAGCTTCCTGCACCAACTTTGATAGCTCTAAACTAGACACTGCCCGAACCACAACAATGCCAGACTGCCACAAGTCCAAATGGAACGATCATAGTACCAAGTCCGCCTTGGACCTTCAGCTCCGGTAATCCCCGTTAATCTGCACGTACTCCTATAAACACACAAATGAGCACACGACCATTCCCATGTTGCACGACCAATGGCTGAAAATACGCACATAGCTGAAGTCACACGTCCAGTACCGCGCCTCCTCTCTGCCTCCAACCCCTTGCCCGCCGAGATCGACCCGGATCTCAAAGTCTTCTTCACCGAGTATCTCACTTGCCCGTGCTTCGTCGACGCCGACGGGTTCGCCGTTCCTGAGGACGATGAGGGGAGTTGAATTGGGTGAGGTGGGGGTTGGGATGAAGGCGACGCTGACAAGGGTTGGATCCAGGGGTGTGCTGAGTGGAGTAGAGCCAGTAGAAGAGAGAATGCGGCCCCAGCTAAGTAAGGCGTTGTCATGAGGTAGTCACATGGAAAAACCATACGACGACTTACTTTGCATCCTCGCCATAGAGGGCTGTTTTGACAAGTGCCGAGGTACTGATAGTCGAGGCAACGCGGTGAGCATCAATGTACGAAGCTGCGTTCTAATCGTCATAATATCAGATGATTTTCTGTGGTGAATAGGAAATCATATTGAAAGGAAAAGTCCGATTGACATGATAAATAAAGGAAGGTCATACTATCCACTACCCATGAAGAAGTTGCTTATAAGGATATGAAAACCCACCTCAACGCATACGGTGACAAACTTGGTGGCGCCTTCGCCATCCCGGACGACGAGCTGGGCCAGATCGATGGCAAAGGCTGTGAGGTGGTCTCTGAACGCCACATAGGCTCGGGGATCCGTGGTCTCGTCAATTTCGATGGCACTGGATGCATCCGCATTGTGTCCAGCACCATTCGCCAACACGATGATGGTATCATTCGTGGACATGTCGCCGTCGACCGAGATGGAATTGAAACTTCGCTCCACAGCATAGGTGAGTGCCGATTGCAAACTCTTCGGGGACACGGGTGCGTCGGTGAGGATAAGGCCAAGGAGGGTCGCGTGGAGACCTGCCGCGGGAGCAGAACCGGAAGCAGCGGCAGAGACGGCAGAAGGATGGACCAGACCAGCTGACGAGGACGGATCGCCCATCTTGGGGTGAATCATGCCTGCACCCTTGTCCATGCCAGCCATGCGATACGTCTTGCCATTGATCTCAAAAGTGCGCGCACGAAGTTTTGGGAATGTGTCCGTAGTCATGAACGCACGCGCCGCTGCATCGTATGCAGAGGGGGTGGAGGCGAGGGAGTAAGAGGAGGAGGATGACTGTTGAGTAGCGACGGCCGAGAGGATGTTGGAGATGGGGAGCTGTACACCGATGACGCCGGTAGACATGACGAGTGTCTCGTGTGCTTCAGATGACTGTGGGCGCAACCCGTGAGCAGCGAGGACGGCATCGCCTGCTTTGACCATGTCCCAGGCATCCTGCATACCCTTTTTACCGGTGACGGCGTTGGCACACCCACTATTCACGACGATCGCGCGGGCCCTTCCGCCAGACTTTTGGACGACCTCGCGAGAGACGAGGACAGGTGCGGCGCGAAATGCGTTGAGGGTAAAGCATGCGGCTGCCGAGGTGGGATGAGGAGATGTGGACAACACAAGTGCGACATCGAGCGGTGTTGGCGATGAAGGCTTGGGTTTTTTGACACCAGCATGGATACCAGCCAAAAGGTAACCTTTGGGAAGGTTCGCGTCCGGAATGGGTGCATGCAAATGGTCCTTGGATGGCGTTGGTTTGATGGTGATGGTCGACGTCGCCGTCGTCGAGAGTCGAGCATGGGGACGCGTTTTCGATAGAATGCGGGACAACATCCTTGCTCGTCATTTTTACAGACAAAGAAGATTATATACACGCCAACGACGTCAGGCGAATATCGCTCGCATGCCCGTGCTCCTCCGACAGCACTACGACGACCGTCAGCGATGAACTCGACAGGATATCGGCGTTCTTTCTTCCATCGCTCTGTTACTCCAACGACGCTGCTTAACACGACGCAGAGTGCAACTTGTCAGCTGCATCGACGGTGGAGACGTTCAAATGTCCTCGAGGGTCTTATAATGTGACATACAGTCACAATTACCAGCCCCGTGACATTGTCACATCCACCCAACCATCATCGCTCCTCGTCTGCAAGAATACGATCAACGTTGCCCATATCCCTCCTTCAAGACACAAAAATGGGTTCAACAAGGTCTGTTATCGCTCCAGTTTTGTCATACACCGTCAAATGCTATTTCCTGGCCATCGTTGTGGTGGATTCGTCCTCCTTGGATCGGATGTACTTGGGCTCTCCTGCTAACTTGTCGTCCTCTCTTCCAGACTCTATTGCAAGGGCCGCGTCCTCGGCCACAAGCGTGCCAAGCGCAACTCGAGCCCAAATACCTCACTCATCCAAATAGAGGGTGTCGCGACCAAGGAAGATGCACAATTCTACCTCGGCAAGGTTAGCTCATTCCCCATCTCCTATGCTCACTTTCTAATCTATCTACCATTCCAGCGCGTAGCCTATGTCTACAAAGCCAAACGGGAAGTCCAAGGCTCCAAGATCCGCGTTATCTGGGGGTAGGCAGACGCGATTACCCCTTGTCTGTAACTCATTACATATCCAGCCGCGTTACACGTCCACACGGTAACTCTGGTGTCGTCAAGTCAAAATTCACCTCCAACCTCCCACCACGTGCGTTTGGTGCAGGCGTGCGCATCGTACGTTTCACACATACTTCGTTGACTCTGAGGCTAAACTATGCGTAGATGCTCTACCCTTCAAACATCTGAGTTGATCTTTCCTTTGACTTTTCTACTGTGTTGGCACCGACACGCACATGCATATGAAGCTGACATGTATGCAATCGATAAAACAATAAAGTTCAAAAACATCCGCACGATTTGAGACCTGTACCAATACCAGCATTCCCCGTTATTGACGCTGACTAGTCCTGCCACTTTATCTGTTCGCCAGGATGATCAAGACGATTACTCGACTGACCCATAAAGGACGTCCACCTTAGAGATGCGATTAGTATTCAGTGATCTTACCCACCTTGCAAGGACCCCTTGATTGTTACAAGATATAGACGATTAAACTACTTGTTCAAGTTGTCGTCCATTGCCAACAAATGGTCACATCACCTAGACTACCCATACTACCACTTGGCCCTCGGCCTGAATTAACTCGGCGGTTCCCATGAGATTCCGGTCATCTTTGACACCTCAGGGAAATTTTACATCCATAATGGCAACAACCACCTCTCAGCCGATCGACTCCCACCCGTCTGCCGGCATCTGCAAAGTGCTGGGAACAAGTATTCCCCAGAAAATGGAACAGGTGACGCTGGCCCTGGCCAATTAGCCCTATTCATGACTGTTCCACCCGCGAGACTTATCCTGATATGTACTAACAGAGTACAGCCCAAGGTAAATTTGGTGGTGTGATAGACTTCCTTGACGTCATCCCGACTCACCAAAGTCATGGGTCAGTGACATGAGGCCTTGGAGAGAACTTCCCTACACGTGATGATTTTGGCCCAAGTCTTGGCTGCCACACAACTCGGTTAGTGTCACAACGCTTTCCGCTCTTTTGAGTATCACTAAACGACAGCCTGAAGACCAGTGTCGGTCACGTCCATGCCTGACAGTATCCTGGTATGGTCCCCATCGCTGATAGGTGAAAAAACTGCCGCAGATCTCCGACTTCTTGGTGCTTACAGATTCCCCTTAGCGTTTATGGTCTCTGTTTTGTATGTGCACTTGGCATCTTGCGTCCCCATGTCTTGATCTCTCTAGCATGTATGGTACCACATTAGGGCAGTTTATCTGCTATTGTTGTTGGTTTCCATACGATCACGCGTTTATCAAGGCAGTTGTACGTACATTTCAATTCTCTTTACCATGCAAAAAGTAAGAAGGGTTTTTCATAGGTGTTTCTTGTTTTGTGGGTCTGGTCGCTACGAAAACTGCCGTATATTTTCATGACGCCCTTTTCTAGCTCAATCGACACTGGATTGCTGATTGGAAGTACCCAATGTCTGTGGTTCTTATTCTTGTCATGCCGCCGAAATGATTCGTGGACTTGTATAAATGGAATATCATGGTAAGGCCTAGACCTGGAAAAATGCGACTCGCACTGATGTATACTTAGGGGCGGGGTTGTAAGTGCCTGTTCATCAAACCTGCCGGTTGTGTATTCAGTGCTCATGATCTGAACCAAGACGCTCATATATTGTGGTGTATGTCTCTGCAAACTCAGGCATGACATGCTTATAAAGTGCTTACTAGGTTTACACGCCTTTTCTCGTGCAGTGGTTTGTGAGAGTCTTTGGCCCTTGACAACATACTAAAACCTATCAAATCAGTTTTTACTGTCAACGAATATGGATAAGTGAGTCATGACCGTTGATAAAGGCGTGGCACATAGTGACGTCCCGTATAGTCAGTGGAAGGAACAAGATTTTCACCGCCGCCGTTGTCAGTCCCCAAGCGTCAACAACGATTTATTGTTGATCTATATCTTTTGTAGTTGATATCAGCAATGTCGGAATTTGGTAAATCTTTCACTAGATTATCCTGCCCCATCTGATCTACTGACTTCGTAGTTCTCGGGACACGTACGTGCTCCAATTCGCTGGTGCCATGGCGGCTAAATTCACTCCCTCCTAGTGTACAACATTGACGTGTAGGTGCACTTCTTACTCAGGTAAACAGGTCTCAAGCTATTTTTTTCAGCGCTCGAGCCGGGTCTCTCCTTTGGGCGACTCAGTGTCCAGTGAGTGGGTCAAATCCAATAATGCTGTGATGTTTACCGTGCCTGTCGCGCCTCGTCAGCTAATACTTCCTTATGCTATTTCGAGTACGGTGTGCGATTTTATCATTACATCCGTCATCTTCAAATATATGTGGAAATCTGGCTTCCCGCGGCGGCGCACCACTACTCACGATTTGGCTGTCATCTTCATCAATTGTGGCGTTTTTACTTGGTGAATTCGTGGTATGGATCCTCGTCATCACTTCCTATCTCATACCTTGTCTACAGCCTTGTTTCCGCTGGCACAGGCATAATGGTAGGCTTTGGAGAGCGGGTTAGAAACGCACTTGTTGACGAACTTGCCCAGTACCTCGTTCAAGGCGACAAAACATTGGTGGGCACCATGGGCCTAGTGATCTCCCGGTGTAAGTGCAGCATTTCAAGTGGCATGTGATTCGACACTGACCCTTTCTTGATGATATAGGCTACGTGAGCTCCATGTTGGCTGTGTAAGTTCCATAGTGGCGAGTCAAAGGAGGTTGTCTGAACATGTCACGTAGGCTTAATGCGAGGAAAGATATCCGTGAACGCAATGCAAATATTTACCAAATGTCTTCGTTATTACTGTCAACAAGGATCTAATCCCGTTCACTTGCAGGCCTTGCTGATAGGGGCCCGTTGCGAATTCATGCCCGCGATCTTTGGTTTTTTTCGCCGGTAGTACTGTTATGTTTTGCACGACTAATTTATACATGTGCAGGCGATGATTGTCTACAACCACACGTTGGCTTGTCCGCACAGGGAACTTTGTCGGCCAAGGGATTCATCTGTGTGACAGCCACTGCATTGAACGCCATAAAACATCAAAATATCATGTCTGTCAACGATGCCTTTTGTCACCCGACGAGGCACTTCTGGTGTCAACAATCTGGTTACAAAAGAAAAGACTCAACTTGCTGAAGTTGACATTCTAGGTGTCGTTCATCCGTGGTAGTGGCCCCACCTCCGTTCTCTGTGGCCCAGTTTGCACCCAGAGCTCTTTTCTTTTTCTTTAGCACTTCCAACTGCCATCAGGACCGGCACTTTCATTTCGTGGCCCTAAAAATTTACATTTACAGAATTGTTCACACAAATGTACATCCCGGGCCTAAAACACTGCCTTCCCGGGCGTGGCCAAATGGAAACATAGTCTCGTCGTTCAATCCCGCGGCATCTGATGCATGAAGGTGTATGTATCTTCTCGCATTCTCCCATGGACAGCACTGAAGTGCAGTCTTCTGCGAAGTGCTCTGGAGTTGACACCATTGTCAAGTCCTCATATCCTCGAAAGAGTTCGCTGGAGAACCAGTTTGAGTGCTATACCCGGGACGGATATCATGCTTATCTCCTTGGGGCACCGAATCATTGTATGGAATGACCCACCCTCGTCGGATCTGCCATCATAATCAGGGCACATCTCAAACAGGGGCCTAGGCCACGTTGATCATTCATCTCTGGTCGACATAAAACTATTCACAACATCTTATCGACTAGAAGAAGGCACTAGAGGTCTTCTGCTTCGCGGGCCCTCTCCTAGTCAATAAGGTATTGGTATTTTGGATTGTTGCGTTATTTTAATAGAACTACCAATCAATGATTAGGACCAAACAATAACAAGCATGTCAAAATGCCGATCACATGGTCTATTCAGATACTATATGGTATTACTGTATATCATAAAAATCAAAAGAGTAAAAGAGGGGCTATAGGAATAATCCTAACGCCGTCGTCTACCGCGTTCATAACATCTGCTTAATGGATAGTTTGACATTGTTGACCCACTGTCAAGGGATGGGAGAGTATTCAGTCGCCCGCTCGGGGAACTCGAATTGATGGGGTCGTGAAGAAGATGATTTGTGCCATGATCAAATTCAATGGGAAAGACTAGGCGCGTTGGCTGGAAACTAGCAAGTGCATTATATTTCCACCCGGAAATGCCCTTTTATTGTACCATCCATCAGGCTTTAGCGTTGCTTTGCTGTGTTACCCACGACGTCTCATGGTAATGTCCCCCGGTTGTCGGCAGGTGCGTACTTCCTGATGACATTGCCCAGAGGTTCACCTGCTATTTAACAGCCGCGCCCCACTCATTTCAGGATATTGCATACCCCATCATTACCTTCCAGCTGAAACATGCTACTCGCTATCCCCGTCTCAAAATTATTAGGCTCTCAACTGGATATTGGAATCGATCCCTCGAACGGGAATCTTACTTACAACATCAAAGCTGATCCATTTCCCCTGCAGTGTAGCAATAGTCATAAAGCTGGAAACCTGATGTTAATGCTGCAGAGCTCGTCTGGGGGTGGTGCCTCGACCATGCGCCTTCGAATTTGCACCATTTACACTGCAGATCCGACACACCAGCCTACAGACGTGTATCAAAGTGGGTTCCACTCTCGTATATTTCTGCAGTGGTAACATGACGGGGTCCCTTTTTCTTTTTTTTCTCCCAATTCTCGAACCCGCTCTATCATCGCCACTTGGTTTAGAAGGCTACTCTGATCATATCACCGGTGATTCGTCGCCATCATCTATGGATGTTCATTGCCAAGGTACCGGTTTTCTCTATCGATGTTGACAGACCCTAACGGACGCTAGGTCTTTTTGATGGGTCAAGCGAATACATAAGTCCGGACCACGCGACCGGTTCATATGACTCTCAGGAGCTGTCAGAGTTTCCGCCGAGTCAAACGCCCCTTTGGGAGGCATCGCAGGACAAAAGTCTACAATCATCCCTGGAAACTGGTTTCATGTCACCTATCTCAAAGACATTGTCCTTGATAGCCTCTGATTCCATGTTTGAAAGTACGGCCAAGGTTAAGCTTGCTTCGCTGTGATCGAGTAACGCATATCCAACAGCGGACCCTACAAAACATGACCTAAACAATTTATTTGGATATAGCAGCTTTGATTACAACGCAAACTATCTTCATGGTATGCAGGTAATTCCAAGCCCATACCGTCCACCACTAACTGATTCTCAGCCTATTCACCAAAATGCGGGGACGTAGTGGGCAACATGAGCCAATTCTACTCACCAGAGTTAACATCGGATAGCACGACCGACGGCCAAGGTAATTTTCTAGCAAAATCACTACAAGACTAGCTTTCTAACCATTTGATGGTCTATTTTCTTAGTGTTCGGGGACAGTGCCGATGTCTCCGTACCATCCATATTCCGGCCTGCCATCATGTTTTCCGGGTCTGGCCATGACTCCCCTCTTTCACAGCATTCTGTCTCGCCAGTACCACTACAATGGCCTGAATGCAGTGTTTCTACCGAAAGTGATTCATCCACCGGGTGTCAGGGCCCGAGCGGCGGTATCAGCCCAGATGCATCAAGCTATGATGCGTTCTCCTCCGCCTCTCCATCTATCTCCGACATTTCAACTTCTGATTCGCGGCCGGCATCTCGGGAGAGCAACAAACGCGGGGGGTATCCCTGTCCACACGCGACATGCCATCGGATCTTGAAGAGTCTGTACACGCAACAGTTGCACATGAAGACGCACATCGCAAAGCCACGAAAGAACTTTACCTGTACGATGGGGTGCTCCGAATCGTTTACGCGGCATCATGACCGCCTGCGTCACGAGGTGTCGCAGCACGGGAAACAATGCGAGTTCTCGTGTAAACGTTGTGACCGATTCTTCTCGTCACAACGTATGTTGGACAGACACACGTGCTGGAGCTCACGAGTCGGATTGTTACGGTGGCAGTTGAAAGGTGCGTGTTTGACACCCGTTTTTAGCGGAGGATAGACTAATCGAGATCCTGTCTTGTTCTTCCTAGACTCCAATAACGACGCTGATTCGAAAACATGAGCGTGATGTCCGCGTGTCGACTTATTAGGGCACCGCGGTCCGATGTCCCATGAACCCCGGGGGTTCACATGGCGAATTGATCTTCCTTTCTCCGTAACTCTATCAGGCGCAAGATCCGCTGGAAGGCGTTGTCCCAGGAAGGACATGTGTAACATACCATGTTGCCATCACGCCAGCAATAATATAGCAGAAACCTTAATATCCTAGAGTGCGCGGTGTCTAAACTAAACTACTCTGACGCACCCATTCCATTCTTGAATTATACAATCTAAGATCTTTCATTCTATCGGGCCGGTTCTGACTTTCCGGAACATCAAGTTGAGCAACGTCGATCGTGCTCAGATGCTGCCAGCGTGTCACTGAAACAGTGCCACGGGGGTGGTTGAAAACGATACGCAAGTCCTGCGATGCCTATCGGACCTTCTCGTCCGAACAAATGAAAAGGAGTAATCGGCCGTAGGTTGTTGCTACGGTAAGAAATATTTTGACATGGCCTGTACAAAACGGATCAATGCCTTTTTCAAGCGCCGACCGTGTCTATAACCCAGAAAAACACCGCCGAGTCGCACGGACAGGTCAAGACGCAGGTTCGGGTGACTTGTAATTGCGAGAGATGGACAAGTCGATCTGACTCGGATTGGTGCATGCGGCGACGACCAATCATGTGGCGTTGGCCGGGGGAATCCTTGATATCACCGTGCTGGGCTTGCCGAAGCGGCGTTTCAATTAGCCGCGTTTGCACTCGGGCCGGAGGCTGAGCTGTAGGCTTTTGAAGGATGCTGGACATCACACCTGAAGCCAAAACGGAAGATAATACAAAACCAATGTTACAATCCAAGCTTGGCGTCCTAATCTACATCGAGCAGAGCGAGACATGATAAAACAACTCCCCACTTAGGACCTCTCGACAACCACCGTCTGGAGCTTCTTGAAATACAAGGGGTCGGCGTCGTCTGCAACCGTGGACAGAGACAACTCATCCCACTGCTCAACGTCCTTCTTGAGCTCTGCGAGTTTGTTGAGGATGATGTACTGCGAGTCGGAACCCAAAGGCAACCTCAGAGGAGGGTTGGCCTCTCGGGAGATGGTCAACAGCGCACGACCCACTATCCAACCGGAACGGTCAGCTCTTTGTAGGTAGGCGGGAAGATGAGTCAGGTACATGCCTTTGACGGCGTCTCCAGTGTAATGAGCGTTCTTGTAAAGACTGCGCATTTTATTGGCAGGGCTGTCGGGAGAGCTATACGCAGCAGGCAGGTCGCGGTCGACCATGTTGCCCTTGGCCCACTCTGTCCTCACGCCTCCAGGCTGTATAGCGATTACTTTTATATTCCATTCAGGGCAAAGCTCCTTCTGAAGTGCTTCGCTAAATCCCTCGATCGCTATGGACGATGCATTCAGGACGATGGTCGCAGTAAGAGCCTGCGAACAAACGCACCGAACTTGCTTGCAGAGTAGTAAGCAAGGGTAGGGTTCGCGTTGAAGCCACCGACGGAGGAAATATTGAGAATACGGCCGGCGGGAGTCTTGTGTTCACGGAAGTATTTGACAGCCTAAGAATCGGGATGATCAGGGGTGTTGATTAGTTGAACCAGAGATTCTAAGCTCTCACCTCACGGCTGAGACGAGCAGGGCCCCAAAAGTTGACCTCAAACTGGTATCGCGCGTCTTCGTCGCTCGTACCCTCTACGACGCTGTTCAGACCATATCCAGCGTTGTTGACGACAACGTCGATGCGACCAAAGTGCGCATGAACCTTGTCAAAGAGCGCCTCGACATTGGCGGAAGGGTTTCCGACGTCGTATTCGACGACAAAAAGTTTGTCAGACGGGTAAGCTGCGCTGAGATCGGCGACGCTGGATGCTTTGCGCGTGATAGCAGCCACACGTTCACCCGCAGCAATCGCCTGGTTGACAGTAGCGTTGCCGATTCCGGCCGAAGTGCCTGTAACTGCAAATAGGAGAAAGGATAGATCAGAAGCATAAAGACAGCCGCATGCACAGTTCAACTTACTGAGCCAAACGCGGGAATCAGACATTGTCGATGATGAGACTGATGAAGGCGATATGTGTGAGCGCTGTGAAGGGAGTTGAAATGTTGATGATGGTGCAGCTTGCATCGACGCCGTTTTATCTGCTCCATCTTTGCGCTTAGAAAGGTATTAGCGGACTGTGCGTTATGTGTAATACTTGATTATGGATGTTCAACTCGCACAAGACGGCAGCAGCAACAATCCCAGATGACGTGGAACTTGAACTTCCACATCATCTTGGGATTGCCGTGTTGTGGGAGCTACCGGACGAGTGACGCTATTTGGGGTGACAGGACTTGACGAATAGTCATCATCCTTCGTGTCACCTTCCTTTCACACCGGCATCGTGCCGTTGATCAAAAGGCCAAAAGAGTCTCGAGGCCAATCTGTGTGGGAAGTAGCATCATCAACGATGAGCAAGTGACCGTAAACAGCACCTTCCGTAGAATCCGTACTGAAAAAAAAACACGAGTCTGACTCTCGTCAAGAACCCCATGTATGATACTCCAGCAACAGGTCCCAACATCAACGTAGGCAACAAAACTTGATGTCTCCAGGGGGGATTCTGGTTACCGCGTGTCCTCGGGGCGCAAACCGTATCACGGCACATCCACGGGTTCAACCAGTAGCAAATCCCACGGCTCTTCTTCGATTCATCTCGTCAACAACCTGGACTCATCTCAGCCGGTGATCGGATTCCCCGTACTTGAACTACTTCTATCGACTCCGAGCAACACATCCACCAGTGCACTGAACCATGGGCATCGTTTTGGACTGCACAGTCTAACGGACCGGTCGCTTTCCCTTATGGTTGGTTCACTGCATAGGTCGATTTTCTAGTATTCGCTGCGGGTGGTCGCCTTTCTGCCAAATCGTTCCAACCCAGCAGTTTGAGTGAGCAAGCAACATAACCATGCATAGTGGCCAATTCATGTTTTCTGCAGCAGTCACCGGAACCGCATCGACCCCTTCATAAGTCCGACATTTATGCACAAGTGTGACCACAACTGGAATTGTTGACGTCCTTAGAAGCTCGTCCAAGAAGCTCGTGCATCTCCGGAACTTCTCAGAGTCAAAACCATACTGCTTCTTGGACGTTCGCGGCTTCCCAGTGTTACACAGCACTATTAATTTACCCCCGCAAGTGGCCATCCCGACGTTGTCACGGCCGCAATTACCCTTTTATATCAGACTGATTGGTGTTATGCAAATGAGCATGGACGCTTGAGCAGAGACGTTCATTATATATCACTTCTAAATGACGTGGTGTCACAACCTGCTGATACGATGGAGGTGCCAGCATTGACCGCCTCAATATCCAACCACGAGACAAGACAACGACGGCCTACAACCCGAGCCTTGCCTTACTCGTGAGCCACCTCTCTCGGCTTGACCGCCTCCAGCCTCTGCTCGACAGCTTCTGGCCCCCTCCTGCACTACCACAACGAACATACGCCAAACTTGTTCATGTTCACACACTGGCAGGGTGTCTTCCGACCTTTTCAACAATAACCAACCAACTTTGCATCTTCGCCATCGTTTCATTTAGCAAGTTCAGATGAGAGCGGTGGTGTTGTCGGTGATACATCCTCCTGTAAACTAGGTGGTAGCAACACAGGCGGTAAGGTGGTCCATGTAAGTAACGACCATGTTGAATTTGATATATGGCACACCGGCGGTGGTACCGGTACCTGCTTCGATATATGATCGATCCGTGTGCGGGAACGAAGGCTCATGCGGCTACCTGCATGAGCACTAGGGGAGACGTTCATTCAAACCCACAGGGCCCTGCCCCATACGGAGAAGTGAACAGGGCGACGACAGTCTGCATGGGTATAGACTGGGTGCGTCTCGTCCAATGAGAAGCGTAGGGGGTGGGATCGTAACTCTCCGTAATGCCTACTAGCAGTGCAGCGCAACCCAACGGTGCAAGCGGGTGGGATCAATCTCTTGTAGAGAGCGATACACTGGGTAACTGGAACTCCGAACTGCGTTCGCGAATATGTTTTCTCGCATTGAGCCTGTTCAATACGTTCAGGTACACTTCTTCAACTCGCAGTAGGATCGCCACGACAAAAACTTACACGGCCAACATGGAGATCGCATAACCTGTGTTTCGATCACGTCAGTGTTTGTCTATTGGTCACATGGGATATTGTACTTGCATCTGCCAATCACCTGGCCCATGACGGCTACCCAGGTCTTCTTCCCTTGGACAACATACTTGGTACCGTCAAGGATCGTTTAACGTGCACCGGTTTTCTGGACATACCATGATACCCGTTCCCACAGACACTAGGCTAAGACGAAAGGAGAAAAAGTAATGATAAATCAGAAAACAGGATCCATCTACCCACCATGTAAAGATACCCATTTTGATGACAATATTGGCAAAATCTTGAGTAATAGTGCGCCTCCCTGGGAAACTGGACCTCCCCAGATATTTAAAGATGGCAAATATGGTTAGAACGTCGCACATGGCACTCGCGATGGCGTACGGTAGAATTAGCTAGAAAGATGGGACTTGGTCAGCGAATACATCAGTATGAACCGACCAAACTCACCCGACACTGAATCGTATAGAATAGTGACCCGACTTGCGTGCTGCAAAAAGATCTACTTCAATCTCGTTGATCAAGCGAAGAGTGTACAAACATGTTAATGTTGTACCCTGATGGTGAGACACGTTCAGTCACTATCAATGAGTACATGATCGTACGCACATGTTCCAAAAACTGAGAGTCCAACAGGTCAGACGAGGCACAGAAATATAGTAACGTATTTACCAAATTCCAGGGCTGCAAAGATCGACTGTAAGGAATAAGCATTAAAAATGAATCGTCGTTCGTCTTTGGGTACTGACCACGGCAGAGGTATATATCTTGTTTTTTCCACTGACTACACAAATATTATCGCATGCTAGGCATTATGAACAATGTTGACTTACTGATCCATATTCGATGGCAGTAAAAACTAGCCGAGAGAGTTTTAGTACGCATGTGAATCCACAGGTTGCTACAGACCACTGCACAATAAACGGGGAATAAACCTGGAAAACCGTCAACAGACGTGGAAAATACAAAGTTGAAAATGAACTTACACCACAGTATATCAGCGTCTGCAGTTCATGTCATGAAAGCTAAGTGTTGTAGAGAACATGCTCCAGTTTGGGACGCTTACAATGCCACCCCTGAAAGTGATGTAAGCGCAAGTGGATTCTTTCCGAGACGATCCAAGACTCACCACGATATGCCATTCAAACAAGTCCACGAGTTATTTCGACGACACGAAGAAAACAAAAACCAGAGGCATTCAGCATTCCCAATCAACCAGCCAGTTTCAAGCAAGCTAGGAAAAAGTACTATGAGAGTGCAAAGGATATCCTTGTAGTATTCAGGCTCACAAAACAAAGAGAACCTGGAAGAAAATCATGAGGTATGTACATCACAAGGAAAAACGAATGAACGGACTAGTGCTTTGATAGAAATGCGATCCTTTGGGAACCAGTGGCAATAGCAGATCAACTGGCCCAGTGTGGTACCATACATGCTATAAAACTCAATTTTTGGAAGCTACAAGATATCGATTGCACATACCATGCAGAGACTGTGAAAGCTACGCAAATTTACAAGGGTTCAGATTTCGGGATCTCATGTGATCTGCTCACCTATCAATGATGGTGTCCATGCCAGAGAACTGTGAGAGAGTGGCATGACTGACACTGGGTCATAGGGAGTCGTCCAGTGACCCTCGAAAAGACAAGAGTGCCACGGTAAAGCCGCGTTTTTGTGGCGAGTAAGGCCCCAAGAATCATCACATATAAATGGGCTTATAGTACGCCGATACCCCGGCTGATGACTCAGCTACTGCTCGGAAGGCAACCTTGTTGTGGAAAAAGGCGGATAACGTTACATCTGATGCAAGAAGCACCTTGCGGCAGGTATGAGCTAACCTTTGTAAACCTATATCAGGGAATATGGAGCAATGGTAACCCACGATGTCACTGGCACCAGGCATTTTAGTGTGTCGAACAGCTTGACCCAAAGTGCAAGGTTGATCACTCCTGATTCGTATCCCGGGGAACGGGAGCGTTGAGGAAAGGTTCAGTTAAGAGAAGATACCAACTTGAAACTAGTTTACAGGATTCCGAGGACAAAGTTTCCGCGTCTATAGCAGTGCTTGTTCAACGCTCGTACCTCATGATTTCAAACAAGTTTCAAGTTTCCCCATGAAGACTTGCTAGCCAAACTTCAAATCACCGGTCCCGAAGATCACGGAAAGAGTTTGGGGTTGTATTCGCTCAGGCTGCACGTGCTAATGTTTGGACCTTTGAGCTCTTGAAGCTTGAAGCTTGAAGGCCCATCCGAGTCGATGAATGAGATCGAAATTGACCACTGCTATGCCGGCTGCTTGGTGTTCTCGTTTTTCGCCTTCAAGTTTCAATACGTTAGAACGCACGCTCTTCGCTGGTGATCACGTCAGGAACAATGAAACAGTCCAACTTAAACGGGCCATCCCTTTGCGATCCATCATGCTGAAAATTTTTAATGAGATTACCAGTTCTATCATGATAGGCCAACTTTCCAAGCAGGATTGCGATTGGGATCTGCTGCTGCCCAGGGCTGAGTTCTGCTTACATTGCAAATACCAAAACTCACGCATTCAAGGTGGCGTATTAGTGAATATGACACTCTGCTTCCTTTCTTTCCCAGGTCGTTAATCCGAGATCCACGAAGAGCGACGGCTCTGGCGGATTCACGTCTGCACTATTCACCGTGACGCCCTCGCCCCTTTTTGCACAGGTACGTTTCGTCGTCAGCTCACACCGGAAATGCTGTGATTGTGCGACAGAATAATGGTGTCATCCCGCTGACGCGGTGTACAAATCGGGCCGCTGGTTGACATTCCTCATTCGCTTTGGTGTCGGAAAAATCTCTGGGTTTATCCTCGCGAGTACGTCCTTCCATTTCGCTCATCCTTCGTATTGTCCATATCTCGCATACAGTCTTCGACCCTGTCCTCGGGGCCGTAGCCACCTTTCTTTTTGCATCCGTTGTCGTCTCGGGCCTTCCTGGATTGCAGGGGCTATTCAAGTTGGTGACAACTGTGCTCATTGCACCTTGTGAGCCGTCGTCTGTTATAATGGATCATACGCAAAACGAGTGCACGAATAAGGACAGGGAAAGAACCAGATGACGACGGGAAGTACGGTTATGAATGGCAACCTGCATCACGGAACCTTGCTTTGTTGAATGCCCCCACTTGTCCGTCGGGGAAGGGTCCGCGACAGCGGTGTTGGTACGAGAAGCAGTCGGGTAAAGCGTTCCCGAAAACATATCTCAGGCTGATCTACGACAGTGCATGAAAATGAACCTGAGCGTGACTTCTGATCTGAATGCACGCGACGCTGGTGAATTTGCTTTGCGGCATCTACCCGTCCATCTCAAGCTTGTACAGGCCCTCCCAACCAGCATCATCAAGAGTCGTCAGGAACCGCAACTGGTCAACTAGCGAATGCTAAACACAACCCCACCATTCCATTGGGATTGGTTGTTTTTAGGCAGCTGGTCTTCACCGTTTTGAGTTCTGATTCGGATGGTTTGACGAACATCACTCAAAGGCGCAGATGAGCTGCTAAAACTTCTCTCAAGCCATCAATGATGTGATATGATTATGATTTGGACATATTGCTGTCCTGAAGGGTCTGTGAAACGACGAGTCCGTTGCGCTTGTTTTTGAGTGGGTGAGCTCATCTTGGCAAGGTGTGAGATCCGAGATATATCAGGTGAGCAGATCGCAGGCGGCACAAGATGAGCAGGCTCGGTATCTGACCCGAGTGAATATGCACTTTTGTCCATTCGCCCGCCTGTCCGCATCGGGTACCCCAAGAACGACAACCTACACAAGCGGGGGTAAAAAGGGAGATAAATCAACCGTCGGCGATGATCAGTATAAAATAAATCAAGTGCAAAGAGTCCGGCTGGCAGGCATGATCACGTTCGTATCGATAGCAGTATAGTAGATAACGGAAAAACGGCATCGCGTTCACGAATCTTCTTTCGTGCGTTGAGCCTGTTCAACACGTTGAGACATGCCACCGAGCGTACACGGTGACGGTCGTGGTGGAACTTACACAGCTAGCATGGAGCTCACGTAGCCTAGGACGCGTTGGTTGCGATTCCCTATCTCGCTGAGGAGGATGGACTCACTTCGGCCGATCACGAGGCCCATCGC